>VXBZ01008625.1:9191-33344 GCA_013399135.1 Heliornis fulica
AGCCCGGGGGGGGGGGGGGGGGGAGGGGGCGTGACCCCGCGGGGCAGTGATCAAAGCCCCTGGCTGGAGCGTGGGAGGGAGGTGGGAGAGGATGGATGGGATTTACCTAATATCCCGCTCCGCCACGGGAACGGATAGAGGAGAAAAACAACCCGGGGGCTCGTCCTCCTCGTCGTCTGGAGGAGACGTGTCGGGGCGTCGAGTGATGCCAGAGCGGCTGGGGAAATGCAGCCGGGATGAATCACCCAGAGCAGGATCCCCCGAGCCGCAGACCTGCCGCAGGCCCAGGGACAACACGTGTCCCGGCTCTCCAGCCGCAGCCCCAAGCTGCAGCCGCCTCTGCGGGCACCCCAGAGCTGCGTATCCCTCCCCCCGCCGAGGGAGGGAATGGGGGTGCCCAGAGCCTCAGCACAGGGGTGATGGCCAGGATGGACTTTTCTGGTGGAGATGGTGACCCGTCAGCAGGATGCGGGAGCCAGGACCCCTGAAGGACCAGTCTTGGGCATCCCACAGGACAGGGGTGGGTGCTGGATGGGGATGCCAAGAGCAGGGAGACCTGTGCCAGGGTCAAACCTGGTGGGGAGGTGGGAGGCAGACAGTCCCCCCACGTAGCCCCAGGGCAGCTGTGGGTCAGGGCTGGTGCCTTGTTGTGGAGGTGACATGAGCAGGGAGGTGATGTGAAGCTATGTCCCTCCTGGGAAACCCCAGGGCAGGGTGGCAACAGGCAGCCAGGCTGGCCACCTCCTGTGGGATGGGGATGGGGATGGGGATGGGTGCACCTTGTCCAATGTCTTGGCCACTGGAAACCCCTCAACTGCCACAGCAGTGTCACCCAGCCCCTATCCTCCTTGGGCACTGGTGCCAGCTCCATGAAGCTGGGCTGGCCCTTGCCAGGGGCTGAGGCATCTTGGGGTGCAGGGTGGGGAGATTAGCCAGGAGGAGGAAGAGAAGGAGAAGGAGCAGGCACACATGCTGAGGGAGGGTAAAGGGCTGCCAGAGCAGGATGGGGCTGAGTCCCAGGTGGGCAGGCTAGAAATGCTCCAGAGCTCAGGTGTAGACCCACAGCGATGGAGATGGCCCCAACGGGCAGCGCAGGGGCTTGTGTCACATCTGCCCTCAGGAAAGTGTCCTGGTGCTCAGCTGGAGAGGAATGTCCTGTCTGGGGGGGCTGGCTGGACAGACCTCGCCCCATCCCATGTCCCCGAGTTCCAGGCATCCCCCCTTCCTCCCCAGCAGAGATGTCTGGGAGGAGAGGCACTGGGCAGAGGGTAAACTGAGGTACAGTGTGTGCTGCCTCTCCCCATCGCTGGGGGCTCAGCTGAGGTGAGCTCTCTGGTGTTCCCAGCCACAAACTGTCCCAAGAAGCTTGGCCAAGGCCTGGGGGCACCGTGGGGCTCCCTCACTGCCTGATGGGCAGGCAGCTCCTGGCAGAGCCTACGCCACCTCCGCTGGATGGGGAACCGCTGCGGGAGCAAGGACATGGCAGCCCCTGCCCACCCGGGAAGGTGGCGTCGGGTGTCTGGAACTGCAGCCGCCTTTCATCTCCTTCCAGGCAGGGGCTCGCTTTCCGTCACCTGCTGCCCGCCCGGCCGGAGGCCAAGAGAGCTGCGGGCACGGCTGGGGTGCGCGAGACGGGGCCTCTCTGCCCGCACGTCCTCTGGCCGGTGGAGCTGCCCGGGACGGGCCGTGGGTGCCAAAGCAGCACCCCTCCCCACAGGCCCCACTCCCGGCTCCTCGCGCTGCTGGGACAGAGACTGGCGAAGCCCCAGTTCACAGAGGGTGTCTCTGCAGCCCTGCCCTGCAGATCCTTCTGTGAGCTCCGGCGGCGAGCGGGCAGAGCGGCAGCTGGGGCGCAGGCAGGGGCGTGCGGGCAGGGGCGTGCGCGTGGGCCGGTGGGGATCGATCGGCGTGTTGCTGGTGGCCAGCAGCGTGTGCGTGTCAGGGCATGTGTCAGCACATACGTGTGCACGCGGGAGCACGGGTGTGCACAGACACACAGGTGTAAATACATATACCTCCACTTGTGCCCGTCCTTGCTGGCGCTGCACGCCTGTGAGACTGCAGCATCCCTTGGCTGCGGTGTTTCTCAGCGTGTGCAGCCTAATGAGCTGGCACAGCAGAGTTAACCGAGGGGCCAGACGAGCAGAGCGCATCATTAAGGAAAGCGCTGCAGCAGGTACCGGTGACAAGATGCTGCCTGTACCTCCGGAGCGATGGCAGCCCCCGCGGGGACGCTGACAGCCCGTGTCCCCGGGGGAGGATGGCTGGAGATGAGCATCCCACGTGCTGTAACCGTTGCCCAGGGCCTGCTCCATTAGTGGAAGCAGCCGGGGAGTGGGAATCGCTGCCGCCTGTGGGGAGGAATAAAGCAGGATGGGGCTGGCCAGTGACTACTGAGCCCTGGGTGTGGTGGCTGGACAACCACCCTGACCACAGCCTGCTGCCCACAGCCCTGCTCGCGCCCTCCACCCGGAACGTGCCGGGACTGCCCTCCCAGGCCCCACCATTAGGTTCCAGAGTGGACTTGGAGCAGAGGACACCCACCAGCAGGCTCTGGCGGCACAGCAAGTCTGCGCCAGCTGCCCACGGGGACGGGGAGCCTGGCTTGGGCTGTCTCGCTAGAGAGGCTCACGGAGCTGGAAAGGAGCCTCCGCCGCCTCCACAGCCAGGAGCTCCCACACTCCGCCTCCCTCTTCCGCTCTCTTCCTGGCCGTGGCTCTCCCCGGGGGGCCACGTCCCCACAAGATGCATCTGCTCCCTCAGGAATCCAGGCGTTGCTATGGGCATCTCCAGGGCTGGGAACACACTGTTCACTCTGAAACCTAATGGTGGGGCAAGGGCCTGTCCTGTGGGGAGGAAACCATCCTGTTGGAGCCACATCCAACCCTCTGCTTCCTCCTTCTCCTCCTCCTCCACCACCACAGTCCCCCTGGCTCCAACTTCCCTGCCCTGGCCACCAGCGCTGCAGGCAGAATGAAACCCTCCTGGAGCATGTGTCCTCCCAGCTGGATCTGCAGGAGATGAGGAGCTCCATCGGTGGGTGCTGAGCTGCTGTCAGGGGGAGTGGAGTGTTTATGAGTTGATAACCTTATCACAGACACATCCCTAATTAAGCTTGTTAGTTCTTTATGATAAACAACATATGGGCTGGGGCCAGGGGGCTCGGTGAGGCCATGGGCTCTCCAGCAGCTGCACAGCCTGTGGGAAGAAGGTCCAGACAGGAGAACAGGCAGCGCTGTGTTCATGCCCGGTGCTCCCTCCCCTTCTTGACATGGACCTTCCGCCCTGTGGCTTCCCTGACCCTCCAAACCCTAATATTATTCTTGGGTTTCTTCTCCAGATCGAAGCAGGGCCTGCAGGAGAAGGGACTGCACAAGACTGCCACAGCTCTGCTGGGCTACAGGCACCTCCTCCACCTCCACCTTCACCTTCCACAGGGAAGGCCACAGGGCAGCACAGGAGTCACCTGTGAAGTGTCTCTTGAAGGCCTGAAGATGAAGGGATGGTGGAGAAAAACAACTTTTCCACAAGGAGAAATAAAGGGACCACAGCTCAACCTACTGCTGAGCTGGTGCACCTCAGGGTTTACACAGGGCTTATTACCCACCCCAGGATGGGATGGGCATCATCTGGATGGGAGTTGGGAATTTCCATCCATCCATCCATCCATCCATCCATCCATCCATCCATCCATCCATCCCTCCTTGCCTTCACCCCTCCTCCTGCCCATCTTCCCCCAAGCTTGAGGTGCTCATCATCTGCCCTCTCCCTGATGCTCATTAGGTACCAGACTATGTCTCTGGGGCCAAGGCCCCTAACGGGGGGCAGCGAGGCCACCGCCTCTCTCCCCCTCCTTGCAGCCCGAGCCAGCCCCGGTGTTTCTGATCCCTGAGATGCCACCGTGAGCAGAGGAGCAGGCGGGCCGCCGCGTCCCCGGGGAGCAGCAAGACGAGCGATAACGGAATCGCAGCGGCGAGGAGAAATTACCTTGCCTGAATTTTAAAAACTTCTCGCAGAGGTTGCCGTGGTAACTGAAAGGTGCATCACGTTGCTCTGACAACCCCGAAACAGCCAGGTTTTTGCCTGGTGGGCTCCAAAGCAGCAGGTTTCGAGGAGGGGGAGTCTGGCATAGTGGGGAGTGGGTGGTTCATGGGATGCTCAGCCCCCAGCATCCCCCCAAGACAGAGGAGTTCCCCCTCCCCAAACTGCTGCTATAGCAGCACCCCAAACCCACAGGCATTTCCAACCTCTCCTCCTTTCCATCTCTCTGGGCTGTGGGGGGGGAGCATTGGAGGAAGATGGCTGAGGGGCTCCAATCCCAACCTTGTGGTCCCCTAAGAAGGTGACAGGGAGGTGGGACCAGCTCCAGGTTGGTCCACCCTGCTGTGGGCATCCCTGACACCATGCAGGAGGTGCAAGGAGCCCCAGAAGGCAGCCTGGGAAGTAGCTTCCCTGCACCCTGCTCGGGGATTTGGGGCACCCAGCATCACTTGGGGTCCCAAGCCCCCACGGCGAGTGGCAGCAGCATTGTCCCAGCCCACGTAAATCACTCTGCCACGGAAATAGCCCCAGCTGGGTTGAAAAATAGCAGGTGACTCAGGCAGAGCAAAGGGTCCGAAATAGCCCCTCCGGAGCGCTCCTAAAATTAGTCTCCCTCCCGGGAGGTCCCGACCACTGTGTCCTTGCCAGGGCACAGCCGTGAGGTTGATCCTGCCTGGCTGCTGCTGGCATGGCCACTGTGCTTCCCGGGGCTTGGGGGGGATGGGCTCCTACACCCCCCTATTGCTCCCATCCCCGGGGGATCTCCCCAGACCCTGGGCACATCAGAGCTGTGGGTGTCCGAGCCTCCGGACAGCTCTGGGTGGATCCTGAGACCACACGCTGCCCTTTGCAGGATGCCCCAACGCTCGCAGCGCCGAGCAAGACTTGGGCACCCTAAAAAGCAGCCTGGGAGGGGGCGGGGTGGGGGTAGGATGGGTCAGCATCCTGCTCCCCTCGCCTGGATTTCACTGAGAGGAGGGGAGGGAGGGTGAGGAGCGGGTGGTTTCCAGCCAGAGCACGTCCCCTGGCGACTTGGGTTTTCCGATACTTGCCCACCACGCTCTTCCCCCAAGGCAGCTCCAGACCCGCCGTCAGCGGAGACCCTGGGGGGAACCCCGTGAGCAGCACCCCGTTCCCGGGGCAGGGCCGAGAGCACTGCGGATGCCAGGCCATCCCTCCGGCACGGGGGAGCGGTACCCAGTTAATTAGAGGAAGGGATGAATAATTCCTTTTTATAATGCGCTGTCGCGCGGCAGATGCCGTCTGCCTCGTCTCGGCGCGCCGCACGCGGGAGCCCGCGTTGTTCTGCTCTCAGCAGAGTTATTTATACACTGGGACATTTTTCAAAGCGCCGCTTTGATGGTCTTCCACTAGCTCGGAAAAAAAAGTAGTCCATCCCAAAATAACCCGAGTGAAAGTCACAGCTCTTCATTACGCACATCTTCAACCGGGGGCTCGGAGAACAAAACCCCCGTCACATTCCTCCCATCAAATCCGCCCTTTTCAAGTGCATTTCACACGGGTTCAAACCGCGCCGCGGAGGCTAGACAAGTGCTAATGATGCTGCGGGCACATCCCACCGGGATTTGAGCCCGGTGGAGCGCTGGGGCGAGGGGGATTTAAGCAGCGTCCGGAGCCCACAGATTATTCTGGGATGCCTGGGACGGGGTCGCTGCTCTCTCCCCCCCCGCACACAGTGGGGTACGCTGGGGGAAATGCTGCACCTCTCTCGCCTGGCTTTTTCTGCTACGGGAAGCGGGTTTTACCCCCCCCAAATCGGGTGTTGGAGGAGGGGAATGAGCAAGAGATTATTTTTTCTGAGGTATCAGAGGAAAAGACCCCAGCCCCCATTTCCCCACCGCACCCGCACACCCCCTGTGTCTGAGCACTGTTAAAGGGGGAGAAAAAGCGTCGGGAGGGGTGGAAGAGATGTTTGTAGGTGGTGAGAAATTCCTGCAGAAACGCTTCTGACATGAAGTGGTCTCCCATGCAATCCCCTCCCCCTGCTTCCACACCCTTCTCTGCCCGCCGAGGGCACTGGATGCCCTATGGGGATCTCGGGGGTCCTCCCATCACCCTCTCTCTGGTATGTGCCACACCGCGTTCAGCTCCCCAAAACCCCCTCCCCTCCTGGGTGAGGGATCCCAGGTGTTTTGGTGGGGGCTGCTCGGTGACCCCCCACCCAACCATGGGGTGTCCTAAGCTGGACCTGACGCCACCCACACTCAACACCACCCTCTCCCAGTGCATGGGACCCCCTGGCACCACACTGCACCCCATGGCAGGTTGCCACCCTGCTGTCAATCATGCCCTGCCTGTCAATCAGATGCCTTGATTCCTCCCACCAGCCCCTACAGAAAGACTGAAGGGGGGAGGGAGGGGGCGTAGGGACCCCTTGGAGGACAAGGTGTGTGCTGCACCCCAGGAAGGTGGGAACCTGAGGGTCCCAGGACACACATCAACCTCCCCATGCCTGAAATGCCCTGGGGGACCCTGGTCCCCTGGGCCCTGCCTGTATCCCACCCAGCGCTGGCTCGCCCACAGTCCCCAGCCCCCCGGCAGCCCCTCACCGTCTCCGGTGGGAGCTCAGCTCTGCCCTCAGCTCTGCCTGGCTGCCACTGCTGCCTGGCAGGTGACTGACAGCTCGCTGCCGGCGGCAGGGAAGGCTCCAGCGGGAAAACCACTGCTTTATCCTCCAAATCCTCCCGCTTCGGCATTTCCACGAGGCTGGAGCGTCTTCCCTGGGAGATACCCGTGTGCCCGGGCTGGGGGCAGCTACCCGTGACCAGTGCTGAGTGGGGCAGAGCCCCAGGGGCTGGCATCAGCCTGGCAAGGGGATAGCCATGTGGGTCCAAGGGCCTGGGATCCCAGCCCTCAACCTGCTTCTGGTTCCTTCCAAGGGCACCAGGCCACCCCCTTCCCCGTTCCACCCCCGGGGCTGCAAACTGGGTCCCTGAAGCCGCAGATGGTGAGGCAGTTAAAACCATGTGGCTTCCAAGTACGGGATGCCACCCCCTTCCTGGGGGAAGGGTCTGCTCTTTGGACAACCCCCCACCTCAGCTGCCACCCTCCTGCCCCTGGAGCATCCACCCCCATCAAACAGGTGGGCTGATGGGGTGGGGGCACGGCGGCACCTGCTTTCATGGGCTGGATGCGGCCCCCACCACAGCACTGGGGCTGAGTGTGGAGCTGTGTGGCCACGGGGCCTTAGGGTGAAGTCACTACTGGGAAGGGGCCAGGAAGGTGCTCCCAGGGCGATTCCCCCACGGGTAGCTGTAGCTCCGGAGAGGATGGGCCGACTCGGCGGGGCCATGGGAACCCCTGCGTCGGAGCAGGAGCTGGGATGAAGAGTGCAAGCACACTCACACACACACGTGTGGGTACACACACACACACATGCACAAGCACACCCACACCTGCAGCCCCCACTGCAGCAGCAACTGCCACCCCGTGCTCCCGGCCAGCACCAGGGATACAAACCCCTGGGAGCCGCCTTGGGCCAGCAGACACGTAGCCACAGTGGTCCCTGCTCCCCCCAGCACCCATCCTGCCGGGCACAGCAGGCATTTTGGCTGAGGGGAGAAGGGTTTCGGAGGACCAATCTCCTGTGAGCACCCCAAAGCATGTGTTGCTGCATCCAGAGCTCCACAGCGGCCGCCCCTACAGCCCGCGTCCCCGGCAGCCCTGACCAGAGGCACAGGGATGCTCTGCTGGGACTGGCGCGGCTCGGCCCGGCCGTGCAAAGCGCTGAGCCGCGCCACGGGTGAGCAGCTCCAGCGACTAACAGCGCGCTGGGGAGACTGGCTGTGCCCAGCACCCACGGGTTTCCTTGCCTTGATGAGCACAGAGGAGCTGGGATGCTCGGAGGGCGGCCGGGGCAGAGCAGCCATGGGGGCTTTCACACTGGTAGTGCTGAAAGGAGGTGAGAGTCCCCCCAAACCTTAAACCAGACCACCAGCAACCTTTAACTCTGCGTGCTATGGGGTCTGGAGGGAGCTGGGGGCTGCTGGGTGCCAAGGTCCCGGAGGTCACCTGCCCCCCAGCCCTGCACCTGGGGGGAGAGCTCCAAGCTGCAGCACTGCTACTCCCCGCAAAGAGAACAGGGTCCCTTTGGTGTCCCACTCACCCCCCAGCCTGGGGGCACCACGTGCTCAGACACTGCACTGAGATCCTGCTGCAGCTTAACAACCGGGAAACTGAGGCACAGAAGGACCACAGGGCAACTCTGCCAGGCAAGGGACTGCTCTGCAGCCCCACGGCTCCTCTCTGCCCCCCGCCGTGGGAGGCAGGGACAGCAGGTCCCTCGGGAGGCAGAGGGCCACAGGGCATGAACAGCCACGTTGTTCTGCCTAAACTGGAGGCAAAGGGGCTGGTAGCCATGGTGCCTCCCTGCCCTGCTCCAGTGGCTGGCAGCACGTCCCTCACACGGCTTCTCTCTTCCTTTGGGTGCCCGGCTGCAGAGCCTTTCCCCACAAAACCATGTCAGGGGGAAGGGGGGCTGCAACTGCAGGACCCCCATTAAAGCCCTGCCCTAGGAAGGGGACCCTGCTTAGGGCAACCCGTTCGAGCAGCTGCCCCCACAAGCAGTCAGTGGGGAACCCCGCGCCCCCGCAGTGCGGTCCTGGCTCCACCCCACCGCCGTTCTGCTGGGGGCACTGCCCGGGGCCGGCTCAGCGCCTGGCACTGGGGCAGCCCTTTGCCGCAGCAAGGAGGCATCGAGCCTGGCTGGAGCCGGGAGAAAGCTGTGCCTACCGCAGACGGAGCGGCCCCCGCACTTGGGACATCACCCCTGGCCAGGAGGATGCGCGGTGAAGGGGATCGATGGGCTGGGCAGAAGCAGAGTTGCACAAATTGCACTTTATCGACCCATGGAGCCCACCTGCCGGGAAACACCCCCCACCTCCCGGCACAACCCGGAGCCGCACAGCACCGTGCCAGGCTGCCAACTGGGCCGGACAGGGAGAGGGGGCACAAGGGTCCCGCGCCAGGCTCCCCCCTGCCGCCACCTCCCGGGGAAGCGCACGGCAGAGCCCCCTGGGCCCGGTACGAGCCGCGGCGGCGCTCGGTTGCTGTGCGGCAGCCGGGCCGCGGCTGCCACCTGCCGGCAGCACCCCGCTCCCGCAGGGGGGAAGGGGAGGGACACCCCCCGAAGCGAGGGGAGCGGGATGCGCCAGACGCCCAGGAGCTGGTCTCAGGCCCGAGGAGCTCGCACAGGGTAAGGGGGAGCTGCGCTGGCTCCCCGAAACCCTCCCTGTAACCCGCGGGCCGTGCTGGGGAATCGCTACCGGGGGCCTGGCTGCACTTGGGGGCTGAGCAAGCCCCCCCCACCCACCAGCTCAGCGCCCAGGGTGATACCCAGGGGCGGGAGAAGGAACCTCTGGGACAGGTGGTCAGCGGTGTGCCTGTGGGCCCAGGCCTGCTCTGGAGGCCTGGGCCCACTCTCCCCCTGCCCCCAAGAAAGCAGCTGGTAACCAAGAGCCCAGGCTCTGCCTAGGAGCCACATGCCTGGCACGGTGGAGCTGCCATCACTGCCCCGGGAGGGGACAGGGCAGAGCAGGGCACAGCCAGGATGGCGCTGGGACAAGGCCCAACACAGTGGAAAGAGAGCACTGCTGGAGGCGTCCCAGGCTGAGCTCTCACCAAGGAAGAAGCAGAACCACAACGAGGACAAGTAACACTGGTAACTTGTTCTTCATTCACCCACCGCGAAACAGAAACGGGATAATTTTTGGATATATTTCTTTTGGAAATGAGCCAAACGGGCAACTAGAATCAAAGTCTTCAAAAAATCTATACAAAGATGTATCATACAAAATGTACAGCAAGAGTTCTCAAAAAAAACCAACAAAACAAAAAACCAAACCCAACCAGACAGAACACGACAAAGGGAGCGAGCGGAAACGGTGTGAACCACAGGTAACGGGCCTGCTGGGGCAGGCGGGGCAGCGCCAGCACAACACGCTCCGAGCACAGAATACATTACACTATGTACAGGACCACACAGCGACCGGCCTCCCCTCTGGGCCAACCAGGAGCTCTGCAGCATGGAAGCTGGGGCAGCTCAACCAACCTGCTCATGGAAGCGTTAACATGCCAAGAGGGGGAAAGAGTCCGAGGGAATGGAATTGTCAACTCTACACCGTAACCAGAAGGCAGCTGGGCCAAGGCTACGGCCTCTAACAGTCAGTCCTGGCCAACGAGGGCCTTGTGGAGGCCCTTGGCATTACTCCATCTCCGTGAAGCGAGCAAACATGGCTTTCCGCACGGCGTCTTTGTACGAATCTGCAGTGGAGACACCGTAGGAGCTGCCCTTGGCACCCAAGCCAGCTCCTCTCATTCGTACTTGGGCCTGCAGGAAAGAGACACACGCTTCAGCTCTGCAGCAAGAAGCCACAGCAGCACACAGGCCACCACAGAAGACCCATCTGTCCAGGCAGCTTCTCACATGACCCCGGGGACCCCACACAGCCGAGACACTGACACCAAGAGATGGGACAGTGCAGGGCTCCTGCTCAGTGGCTTCGCACTACTCCAACCCCACCCCACCAGCAGTGGTCAGAACACCACCGGACAGAGCGCAGCCCAGCACACCCCAGAGCAGCCCAGGGGATGGCAGTCCACTCCCAGGAGCACTGGGGTGTGCAGCTCCAGTGCCACAGTGCCTCAGGACTCCAGCCAGGAGCAAGCACAGCCCTGCTTTCAGAGTCCTGTCTCTGGGAGATAAAGCTGCTGTGGACAGCAGCTCCTCCAGGAGATCCTCAGCAGCGAGTGCTTCTCCATTAAAGAGAGGAGGAAGCACCCATCCCTGCTCACCTCAATGGGGGCTGTGATGCCCTGGCATTTTCTTCCCAAGCCTGAGCCTTCCCTCCAGCCCATGGCCTGCAGCATCTTGTTGCCTATGTTACTGTTGTCAAGGCCGTCCTTGGTGGGCTGCTCATAATTGCTGCATGAAGAGAGGCGGGTTAGCGGAGCTGCCCATCGCGCGCTGAAGCGACGGCGCCAGAGCTATCGGATACGTACACTGTGCCGGCGTCATAGACCTTCTTGCGCTTGGGCTCGGGGGGCTCCGGGATGCCGTACTTCTCCCTCCTCTCGGCCGCTCTGTCCCTGTACTTCATCTGCACGAGGCAACCAGATTTAGTACTTGTTTTAAAAACACTGTTGATGCAGAAGCTATGGAAGTGCAGTCCGTAGGAACCAGCCACAGGAAGCTGCTCCCTGCAGCCTGACTGCCACCACAGAAAGGGGGAGCCTCAAAGCCAATCCCTGGAGCACCTCAGAACCTGCATGGTGGGAGAGGAACTGGCCCCAACACCTGCTGGATTAGCTGCCGGCTGCCACTCGGGAGGTTTCTGCTCCCTGACTGGCAGCCCAGAGCTGGAAGGGCTTTTCCTGCTAAGCAGTGGCTGAAGCACATGGGACACTTCACTTAATAGGACAACTCCAAACCTTGCCTCATGAAGGGGGTGGCTTACAGGGATTATCTCAAGTGACGCATGTCAGGATAAGGAGAGCTCAGTGTTTATCACCTGTGCAGGTTTTCCATTAGCTACTCAGCTACTCAACACTGACCTCTCTCTCACGCAGTTCCAAAGCTTCAAGTTCCTGCTCTGAAAGCTTTGATCTCCTGTAGATATCCATGTTTTGCTGAAGCGAGAGGAGAGTCACATTAACAACCCACCTGCAGTCATTTCTGCTTCAAGAGAAAGCTTTCTGAAGATCCTGGCTTGGGCTGCTATGATGGACTGCAGCAACCAAGTACCTTCCAGACACAACAGCGCAACTACCTTGTGCAAGTCAGACAGCTGCTGGTGCCGAATCAGAGCATCTTTATTTGGGAACTGTCTTCTACACAACAGACAGGCCATCTTCTTCCAGTCAGTCAGCTTCTCTTCCTCATTTTCCATCCTTTCCAGCAAGTCCTCATCATTATCACTGTCACCACTATAGGCAGCCACCAGCCCACGCTAGAAAGGAAGGACAGTGTCAAGGGGAGCGCCAGCTCCATGGCAGCTCTGCGAGAGCCCAAAATGGGAACACAGAGACTGTAGGAATGTTTGCTGCACACAAGAGTCATCATTCTCCCATTACTAAGGATGAAGTGTAACTCAGTCTTGGAGCCACTATAGTATGTGGTTCTTCTGAGTTCCCACTAGCCAAACAGTAATTTGAGCAACGAGTGTCTTTAGAAACCTCAACAGAGCTCTTGAGGCTACAGCTTCTCAGCCACCCAGCCTACTACACTTGCACCAGACCACTGTAACCACCAGCAGCGTTTACAGCTGACAGAATGGAAATCCAGGTCGGAATGAAGCACCTTGCTAGACCTTACCAGTAACTCCAGAACACCCCGTCACGTCTCTCACACTCACCTTCAGTGGATTTTCATCATCCCCATTCTTCAGCACCTCTGGCAAGATCTGCTGCCTCTCAGACAGAGCTCCCTGGGCAAGATAAGAACACCATGAGCACCAAGCCCTTTGCCGTACAACACCCCGCTGCACGGTCCTACCACCACCTTCACCTTTTTCTCAAAGAGAGCAAATCCTGCATCAGCAGCTGCTGACTCCTTCCGCTCCTCCTCCCTGGTACTCAGCGGCTGGAAGCTATTCTTGAAGTTCTCTTTCTGCTTGTTCAAACTCTTTGCCCAACGCTCCATGTCTTTTGCAATCTGAAACGCAGAGAGGTTTGCTCAGACAGCTGCCCTCACGCTGTCCATCTCCTTCGGCACAGGTTCAATCTTGCACAGTTCCCAGAACAAGTCAACCCACCACCTTTTATTTTTACACTGGCAGTAGCACAGCTGTGTCCCTACATACAGCATTCAAAGGCACTGCAGTTTGCTTGCTTTACTGCGTGAATCCGTCTTATCAATCTAACCCTCTAAGTGACAGCTCAGTTACACTCCCACTGGTCCTGGCATGGAGTCCAGATGCAGTTCTCCTATGTAGAGCTGATTTCTGCACCAAAGCTTTGCCAGCTCCACCTTTCCTCAGGCCTCTACAGCGCCCTCAAGCTGCAGACACCCCCCCACTGAATAACCTAGATTTGCTTCGTCATGGAACAGGAGAACCTGTTACCCCCGTTCTAGGGAACACTCTGGCCCAGCCATTTTTGTCTTTTACCTGTTGAGCTGTTTTACTCTTAGGCTTCTCTTTCTTCTCCTTCACTTCTTTGGTGGTGGTTGTAGTAGCTGTTTGTTGGTACGCCACGCCTTCCGCAGCAGGCATGTAGGTCTCCTTTTCGCCATCCCAGTAAAGGTACTGCTGGGTTAAGGCATTGTAGTAATACTGTTGGAGAGAGGAAAGGGTCCCATTTAAACACCTCACGCGACCCCTGCGGCTGAGGGAGAACCCAAGCAAGCCGATTCCGACTACCGCGTCGCACGGGAAGGCGTTTTGCAGAGTCCAAACGAGTTTTCCAGACTCCACAAAGGAGTCAGAAGGCATGACGTGGCTGAAGCCTCGGGCCCCAAACACAGGTGCTCTGCCCAACAACACTGTGGAGAACCTTTTGTCTCACCCAGGAGACGACCCACCAGTTCTATGGGCCGAACTGGGAGGAAAAAGTCAGGAGAGAAAAATGAAGGGCTATACCAAAGGGAAGTCAAGTCCCAGCCCTAGGAACACCGCTGAGACTTATCTGCTACGTTTGGGACTCTGCGCACCTGGGAAAGCTCATTTCACTCATACGCTGAGAGACAGGGAACTAATGCACCTTAACAGTTAAGACGGGTGGGAAGAACTTGTGTTTACCTGGGAATTAGGATCATAGTAGAGCCCTGTTATAGGATCATAATAATATCCTGAAGATTCATCATATTGGTAGGTGGAAGTGTCAGGGACAGCTGTAAAAAAATTAAAGTGTGGGACATGGTCGTTGCAGTTGAATTCAGACAGGCATCTTTCGACATTTCAGGTACAACTGGGATCATTAGCAGCCAGGGTGGCAGACATGCCTGTAAAGGGTTAACCACCCGCTCTCCAGGGACAGCCTCACCGCTGACAGCTAGGGACAGATCCCTCAGCCAAAGCCAAGTCTCACACTCACAGTATGACAGGTGCCTGTCCCCAAGTGCAATTCCCCATCACTTACCGTACTTGGTTCCAGGGACTACGCCGGTTGGGGGAGCCGTCTGTGCCTGAGTGCTAGTGGTGGGTGGCGCCGATTGTGTCTGAAATCAAAGCCCAAACCCAGGAGCCTCCGTGAGAAATTCTGGCACTGAGACAAAAGGTAACTGCGGACGCTGCCCACAGCACACCCCCCCCAGCTAGCTCCTCCCCACCAAGCACACCCAGCACTTGCCTTCAACAGAGGGCAAAGCTATGGCAGAAGTGATGTGGCAGGCGATTTATGACCACAAGCACTGTGACTAAGCCGTGGACGCGCAGCAGCTTTGCTGTACCACCCAACTTAAAGAGCAAACGCCACAGCTAAGCCAGATATCCCACACAACCCCAGCACTGAAGCAAGGGGTAATTAGTGCTGTAATTACCGGAGAGTCAGGTGAGTTTGTCTGTTGATTGTATAACTGAGGACTCTGGGACACAACTGCAGCTGTCGTGGTAGTGACTGGGGCTCCTGCCAATGGAGAGCAGTGATGGATAAGCCAACTTATTTGTAAAACGGTACTTCATCCTAGGGCTAAAATTACTTTGTTTACAGTTCCAGCTCCTCATTCCAGCTCCAGCAGCCAAACAAGGCAATAAACTTCAGGAGACACACACACACACACACAGGGGATATTTTCTACCCAGTTGAGGAAATACTCCTCTCCTCCCACAAGTGAATCCTGGCCTTGGACAGCTGCTTGCTGTCTAGGTTGGTCTGAAGCTGTTATGCAGCTCTCGTGCACTCGAGGCTTTTGTTGACAGCCTGAAACAGGGGTTGCTCTCATCTTGTGAGCAGATCCCACCTGAACTGATCTGCTACGTTTATCTAGTAAGATGTATTCATCCAGACATCCCAAGGGCAAACAAACCCAGTTCCCTCATGTGAAATATGACTCTTGCAAAATCATTACACAAACCACCTCCCTCGTGCCTGAAGCACTACCTGATATAGTAGCTGCATCGGTGTCCAACACTCCTCCTTGATTTTGGTAGTACTGCTGATAATCCTGGGAGTACTGCAAAAGGAAACGAATGACATCCCAAGGTGAGTAGATGCCCAAATGACAACCAACTCCTGGTTGGAGCACAACCACCACTACTAACCTGAGCATACTGTGTGTAGCCTTCCTGTCCCGGCTGGAGGTAGCTGTAGTCAAGGGTGCTGCCTTCTCCAGTCTGTGGCTGAAACATGAGTAGGTAATTCTTGTCAGGGACACACAAGTTCAATACTGCGTTGAAGAATTTCAGCGCTGTGTCAGAACATATCTGTCACAGCAGCTTTGGTCACTTTAACCAAGCAAGTGGCCAGCAGTGCAACTACATGCCCAAAGTTCTCATTTTCAGGAAAGCATATAAGCAACTGCCTTCCAATCATACCTGAGTGGATGACCACTGAGCCGCAGCAATGGCTGTACTTGCCACAGAGAAGGCGCTGACTCTGTTACCATCTGGGAGAAGCAAGTCTCTGTAACCACAAAAATCACATGTCTGAGTAAATACTGCTCTTTTCAGAAGCGTCTCCCTGTGCAAGGGAGTAGAGTCTGTCTTTACATGTGGATTTCTGGGCAGTTACAGAACGTGATTGTAACACATGAGCCAAAGTACTGCTGGGCAAGTAAAGGCGCTTCAGGTTCCTTGTTGTACAGTCAATAACAGGGCTCGAGGTCTTCAGGGAAACAAGTGTGCTGTGCACAGGAGTGGTTACGCCATTATCCTCAGAGGACTGGGAATCAGGGCGGTAGGAAACTTTCACTCTTCAAACACAGCGAAGAGCAGGACGCGTGCAACACGAGACGCTTTCAAAGTGACAGTTGCGTTTAGAAGTAATGTGGGTGACAAGAAATCTATTATAAACAGGAGGTAGGAGGGATTTAAAAAGAGTAACTATCACAACTCACTTTCTGGCACTCTTTGCAAAGTCAACTCCAATCGTTTTGCCATCGATTTTTAACGGTGGCTGAAGACTCTGTAATATCTGCAGCAGTTGAGAAGCATCCTACAATAAACGATCACAGGGATGAAAGTCAGGTTACTGAGGATTCAGCAGTTCCCAAAGCTCCTCTGTTACACACACAGCCACTGAAAGTTGATGAAGCTGTAAAATCACTCCCATGCCCTCACAGGGTGCAGACACAGAAGAGCACAACAGAATCAAGCACTACCCATGTGCAGGCAGCGCAGATTTCCCTGGGTCACTCAATTTTAAATGTTCTGAAATCTTGGCTTTATGAAGTGGGGGTCTGCCCTAAATCACCCCAAGAGGGGGCGAGCACACTGACAGCAGGAACTTTTTTTTCCCTCCCATCTGCTCCACTCTGCCTAAAACAGGTCCAATGAGCAGATCAAAATACTCACCCAGTGTGGTATAGAGAACCATAGGGTGGTTTAGGTTGTGAAAGACCTTTAAGATCACAGAGTCCAACTGTTAAACCTCACACTGTGTAGTTCACCACTAATACATGCCCCAAGTGCCACATCTAGTTAACTTTGATTAGGAAAACCTCTAGGAACTGAGGTTTTGCCACCCTATAGGGAAGGACCCCATGCCAGTATCAGGGTGTCCTTGCACCTTGCCAAAAATTCCCGTGTTTCAATTTATGGCCATTACATACTGACCTATCTCTGTGTCCCCTCAGTAAGAGCATATCTCTTCTGTCCCTGCCACGAGATGCTGAACAGAGCAGCATGATGCAAATCCACCCCCTTCCCAAGGTGCAAAAAGCCAGGTTCTGTACACCTTCTCCCACGGTGTATGCCCCAGGCCTCAATTTCTGTGAGCAACTCCAGACCACTATTCACACAAAAAACAGTGTCATGCTATGAAAACTGCTTTCCAAGGTGCTCATAACACCCCACAACCTTCTTCCCAAGCTGCAGGTAATGATGAAAGGCTTTGACACCCTGAGTGTCGAATAACCCTCAGTGAACTGGGGCAGTTCAGACAGCTCAAAGGCTGTAAACCCTTCAGCTACAGCAGCACTTCAACCAGGTGTTTCCCTCCAACGCATCAGGAAGGTCCTCACCATGGCAGAGGACAGCTGCACAAAGGCAAAACCCCTGTTCTGCTGGGTCTGCTTGTCTTTGATGAGACGAATGTTATTGACAGCCAGAGATGCATATGGAGACAAGGCAGTCATGATGGATTCCACCACTGTGTGAGGAGCAATGTTTCGGAGAATGATAGCTGAGGAAAGAGAAAGCATCGCATTAGCTGTGCATCTAACAGCTTTCTGGAGTACTTCAGGCCCCTGAGCAGGCAGGAGTAAGTACATGAAGGGAATCATGTTATACAGCAAGTCAAAGGTAACTTACTATCACAGTAATAATCCACAGACTGAACAGCTTCTGCTGCTCCAGGTGGTACCTCCTGTTCTGAATCTTTACAAGAAGGAGAAAAGACGTTAATTGCAATACAGCTCGTTCACTCCCACGCAGCACTCCACACGCCAGCCCTAAGACCTACAGCAAACTTAGTTTCCTGCACGGGACAGAAACTTCCCACAGAAACCAAACACTGCCAAAGAGATCAGCTTAACATACCAAATTTATCCGCTCCACAGCGGAAGCATTTTAGTCTCCTTCTGAAGTTGTAAAGACAGCACTATGAGGAAAAGAGAAGCACAGTAAAAACTTGGGTAATTTCTAACACTGGCATTTGGTGCACAGTAACAAAAGCTACAGAGTCACGAAGTAACATCACAAAGCTAAATCTGACAGAACAATCAAGAACAGAAATCATCCTCGTCAGCATCACAGCTGCCACTTTAACACTTGTCCTCCAAATTACTCAAATTAATTATGTATTTTAATGGGGTGGTCTTCAATTTACAATCCCAGACACAGCAGCTACTTAAAAGTGTGCTGTTAAAAGCACACACAGGCTAGGGAAATAAGTTGTTTCTACAGTCAAAAAGCACAGTTAAAGCCTGGCAGAACAGAGTGGCCACCATACAGCATCAGCCCCGCTCAGGGGGAGGTCAGATGACGAGGGCACACCAGTATGTAGATGACCAGCAGCACCTTACCACTACATTAGTCACCCCCTAACAGCTTCATATTCTGGACCACTGCCCAACCTGTCTTCTGGGGCAACCCCTCTGTCACGCCATCTACTTCACCACCAGAACTACAAACCCTTCTCATTCCTAGGTCTTTCTATTCCTGTGATGGCACATGGACCAGCACTACTGATCTCTGCTAGTGTACTGTATTCTGCTCTGTTCTAACCACTGGGCTGGCAAAGAGCACCGAAGCCAAGACAAACTCTTTCCAGTAATAACATGAACTGTACCTTGTTGCAAAGCCAGTCCTCAAACTTAGGCCTGGGGTTACTGTAGTGCATCGCAATCTGCTTCCCTTGAATCACCAGCTTTTTCTGCAAAAAAAGGGTTTCAGTTATTCCTGTATCGAGGTGCACATGTCCATTTTCCCATGGCAGAGCACCCTTCGGAATCAGTGCTCCTGAATTAAATGGACAACATATGGGGAGGATGTGGAGGACAACCACCGCCACCTACACCCTGCCCATCCAATCCTGCAGAGAGGAGGACGAGGGCAGTAAGAGAATGGGATGTGGAGCAGAGATAAACGGAATCAGGGAGTGTTGAAAAAGCTGACAAACGCTAAATGCTGACATGGAACCAGGAAGTGTCTCGAAGGAGACAAAGTCCTAACCTGCTGTGTTCAGAACTAACATGTTTTTAGGCGTCTCTTTGCCCCCACATAGCTACTCGTTTCTGGCATAGCACTGAGCGACATTTTAAACATGTCCTTAGGTGACTGCTTCACTTCTTTTCCTACTCCAAATACCCCGGACCTTTAACCACCACATTTGGATTACTTTTCCAAGCGCTTTCTTCACAAGCATCCCTTTGCAAATACAGTGCTTCCTCCCAAAGGGACCCTGCTTGGACATCTCAGAGGCTGGACTACAAGTGCCACCAACTGAAAGGTAACTCAGAGCAGTTTCCTTTGACTATTGCATCAGTTCAATTGGAAGCCTGCACGAGAGATTCTTTTTCTTCATTCAGGCATGAGCTGTCCAAAATGAGTGACTAGACTGCACGTGAAGTTTCTCCAGGGGTAGGAAAAGTTCATGCTGCTTTCAGCACATACTATCATTTGGACTTGAAAGGAGTTAGAATCTACAGCAGTTTAAGAAGCCTTGATTCTCAGCCTCACACTTTGCCAAGTGTGGGCATGCAGAATGCCCTTTCAAAATACGCCCATCAGCACATTTTAACAGGTGAAGGCACAGCCGAGGCAGCACGGATTAAAGGCCAAGCCCCAGACTCTCTAACTGAAGGACTCTGTTTATGGTGGGCTGGCTTACTGCAGAGGTACTGCAGAAGTGCCAGGACCAGTGGCTTTTCTGCTCACGGGGTCTGATACAAGATCTAGCACGTAGCATGAAAAAGGCTCCCATGTTCTGCACAACTAAAGAGGGCAAAGCCATTTCTCCTACCGGCAGGAGGGAGGGTTGGAGGGCCCAGCACTCACTGGATATGCACACATAGAAACAAAGCTGCTGGCATAATTTCAATACATCATTCCTTCATCTAACAGTCAGCAACCGTGCTGCTGGGGAGTCTACATTTTCCCTACTACTAGGGTGGCTGGTTACTGGAGTGAATTTGAATATGTTTCAATAAATTATGCATCAGTACAGCTTTGTATATATTAAAATTATCTCATTTCTGAAAATACACTCAGCAATAATTTCTCCATGGGAATCTTCCCACTACATCCACCAACTCTACTCAACAGCGCTGTCAGGGTTAACAGGATTTGAACGCTGTGCTCTGACTGGGCAGATCACCCATAGCAGGGGACACATAACACCCCATTCCAGCAGAAGGCATGTGACAAACTCCATCTGTAGGAACTACCTGACCAGGCATCCCATTATGGTGCTGTTTCTTTATGAGTAACACCAACAGATCAGAATACTGTTCCTCATGCTGCTCAGAGACTTTCACAGCAAACAGCTGTGTAAAAATTGAAAACAAATAAAAGCCTCAATACACTCTGCAAGCATTTTTAAGTTCTGCTGTTAGAACAGGTCACAAATCCTCAAAAAAGGAACAAAAGCCAGTGGAATTCTACAGCCCAATAGGAAAATCCCACTGGAAGTCAAGAGAACTCTCACTGCATTTTGGCTGCTTATCAAATCTTAACAATGAAAAAGCCAAAACACACAGCATTAACATATGTGAGAACTCACTCCTACTACCGAGTTGAGTTGGGATAGATATGTTTTTCTTCTAGAAGAGCCAGTTCTGCCCTTTAACAGGGTAACACACTGCTGCCATGAAGTGGTGCTTCCCTTCCAGGGTCAACCCCAATGAAACGAAGATATCCAGGCTTTCTCTGGCAACAGGTAAGGGAACTTCAGAATTTTTCTTTTTCTTAAAGGACTACTTGCCAGATTTTCACAAGCCAATTAAATCAAAACAAACTAACTAGCACATTTTCATTAAGGATTGGTCCAAATAGCCAATTTTCTCTCCTAATGGTAGCTGGTATTTTGTAATGCTCTTATGAATTTTAATATATACAAAGCTTTCAGTCTTTTAAATCACTGTTATGGAACAAACCACTCCTTCCACCTTTATTTTTTCCTTTTTTTTTTTTTTAACTGTACAGACTTGTTCCATTTTCAGGAATATCTAGACTTGGTGAGTGAAGCAACCTGATTGGCTTCCATCCAGCTGGTAGCATCTTGAAAGTGATAAAACTCCACGAAGGCGAAACCACGGCTTACACCTAGAGACAGCATTCAGATATAGACGGGATACTTGTGTTAGTCAGTTCCTTTAAAACAGGCGAATCTCTCTCCAACTGCTTCATTACTTCATGACAAAGCAGCTTTACAAATGCGACGTCATGTGCTGGGATCTGCTCGTTATTTTTGCCATGGCAAGGAACCAAGCTCCCTGAGCTGGCTACATCGCACTCAACTCCACGTTTAAAGGTAACCATGCAACAACTACATACTATTAAATGTGTTTACACTAGTACTACTTACCAATACCTGTTAACAAAAGCCCCTGTAGACAGACTTCTTAACATGTTGACCAGCTATCTAAGTCTTCCAAAAAGCCACATTCCTTAGCCATGGCAAATCCTTTTTTTTTTTTTTTTTTTTAATTTTATTGCATGTGCTTGCAGTTTGGGGACAATTCTGGATACTCTTTTGGGCTGGGGAAGAGGAAGGTGATGTTAAGAACTGGAGTAAGAGCTCTCACCTGTCTTTCTTTTCATCAGCCTCACGTCTGCAGGCTGAGGACCTTCAAAGGATTCAATAAGCTCCCGAATCTGCATGAGATTTTTATCAGACAGTTAAATTTTCACACCTTGGCAGACAACAGTCATACATGCAAGAGGTACAGAAATACAACACTCTCAGCACTCTCTTGGAGAAAAATAAAGCCTTTCAGAAGAATCTAACAGGACACTGATGAGCACCAAAGAACTCACACAGTCCCTTGCTACAACTCTCATCTTTACTTAGGCCACAGAATCTTCATCACTGTTATCCTGGTAAGATTTTGTTGTTTTTAAGATTTGGCAAATAGTGTGCTTACTCCAAAGTTTTTCTCAAGAATGCCACTAAGATTCCTCTCCCTGTGTATAACACCTCTGGCTCTTAGGAAAGAAAACCAAGGACACCACACTTCAATGCTCCATGATGGCTGTATTCATAACTCTCATGCTACAGCCTAACAGTTCCCCTTTTGTTTTTCAGGGAACAGAAGTAGAGTTGTGAAGAATATATTAAAGAAGCAGCTAAAGAGACATCAGCTGAAGCACAACAAAGCTATCCAAGTAGCTTTTATGTACAGGGTACATAAAGTACCATGGAGAGGCATTAACAAAATATAAACCCACCTTTAATTTCAGGTAAGACAAAAGGAGGTTTTTGGCAGCTTTTACAGAATTCAAACTATGTTACATACACCAGCACTGCTCAGCACTCAAAACTGATCTAAAGCTGCTTTTTTACAAGCTGACTGGAAGTGATGTATCTTTCTTTCATGAAAAAAGATGCAAAAAGCTGAAAAATATGCATGCTACCAGAAGTGCCAAAGTAACTGTTCTGCAAGATTCACTGTCTAAATTCTGAAAATGAGTCCAAAATTAAACTTTCCCACAGTTTTTCACAGAGCTATAGAGCTCACAACGTTTAACATCTCAGCAACAAAGGATGTTCTGTGCTGTGTCTAACTGGCTTGTCGCAGTTTGATGGAGGAGTCTACATTCTGTCAGACACGAGAAAAATATCAGAGCAGCATACAAGCATTAAAAAGGATTCTGTGCAGTAGTGACCAATGCACAAAGGTCTCACATGCAGAGGTGGAGTCTGCCTGAAAATAATCTGGAAGAGTTCAGCTTTTACAGGGTTATCATCCACCCCGTGAATAACAGCTGTAGGCTTATACATAGGTAATTGGAATAATAAAGTAAGTAAAAAAAAAGTTTAAATAAGAGGCCCAAAGTTAATCACCTTCAGTATATTTCTATCAAGTGTCAGGTAAGTGTGTACCCAACTCGTCTGTACTTGCTCTGTCAGCTCTGCAGCAGCCATTTTACAGCTTCCAGCTGTACCCACACAAAGCAGCTTTGTGCAGGGCTCTACTTAGCTGAGGAGCTTCATGTACGTGTAACCCCACCAATGAGAGCTTCTGGCCTCAATGAAGACCAGAAGACACTCAAGTACCTCCTGTCTCTTTCTTCCCCTCTCCTGGGGGGTGCGGGGGGGGGAAGAAAAGAAGAATATCTGCCTATACCGAAAAGGACAGGTTACAAAAAGCATGTAAACGTGAACAAAAAACAATGCAGCTATGCACATACTGCTCTGGGAGAAACCACTTAACATTCGACTGTCCTCTGTTACCTGACCGTTTAAGTCTGAATCCTGTCAGGAATCAAAATGGCAGCGCGATCAAAAATCACACTAGAGAGGGAGCCACCATGATGCGGCTCTCAACAAGATGGCAGCAGCGCCTCCTGCACAGGCACTCCCGACACAAAGCTGCAGGCTTCCGAGAGCACAAGCAAAGCCCTTTTCTGGGGCTACTTACATCGTTCTCTGTAACCGTGATGGGAAGGCCACGCAACATGATGGTTTTACTTTCTTTCTCATCGTTAATGTCGTTCCTGTAGTCGTGCTCTCCATAGTCGCCATCAGAATGGTATCCATCTTCTGACTTGTCACTGTTCCTGCGCTCCCGCTCCCTCTGAGAAGCCAGCACTCAGTTAACCACCGCAGCGTCTAACGGCGCGTCCTCTCAACCCCGTAAAACCAACCGCCCCTGCCAGCCCCTTGCTCAGGTACAGCCCTGACGGCTTCGAGCAGCAGCACCGACCCCAAGCGCATCCCCCCCTCCCCGGGATGTTCCCCCAGCACCGGGGATGGGGCTCTCCGGTCCCCAAGGGGGCTCGTACCGGGACACCAGGCCAGGGTCTGGCCACCAGCGCCGGCCCGGGCCCCCTCCCACCCCCGGGGCGGATACAGCCGCCCTGCACTGCGCCGTCCAAGGCTCTGGCACGGCTCTCGCCCACCCCACTCACCTCAGGGCTATCGTAATCGCGGCTATCGTAGTCTCTGTCATAGTCTCGGCTATCGTAGTCCCGGCTGTCGCGACTATCGTAGTCTCGGCAATCCCGGCTGTCGTAGTCCCGGCAATCATAGTCTCTGCTGTCTCGGCTGTCGTAGTCCCGGCAATCNTCGTAGTCCCGGCTGTCGTAATCCCGGCAATCCCGGCTGTCCCGACTATCGTAGTCTCGGCTGTCGTAATCCCGGCTGTCGTAGTCGCGGTAGTCATCGTAGCGGTCACCGCGGCGCTCCTCACTGGACCTCTTATAGTCAGAGTCCCTGCGCCGGCTCCGGGACTCCCGCTCATCACGGTCCTCCCTCTCCACAATGGAGCCGTAGCGGCCGCTCCGTTCGGTCCTGCTCACGCTGCGGGGCACGCAGAACCGGGCTCAGAACGAGAAA
>VXBZ01008625.1:33462-47640 GCA_013399135.1 Heliornis fulica
TTCCAGGCGGTGCGCAGGCGCGGTCGTGGCCCAACTGCGGGGCCGGGCCGGGAGCCGCCCGTGGAGGGCGGCCGGGCTGTCTGCGGCCTTGCTGGGCCCGGGAGGGATCTGACAGTTACCAGCGCACCCAGCGCCGAGTCTGCCCAAGCGGGAGCGGCCGCGGCTGCGCTCCGGCCTCCTTACTCGCCCCACCCCCTTCTCCACACACACACGCTGGTCTCCTCTCCCCGCCGCGCTCTGCCCTTCCTCGGCCCCTCGGGAGGGGGCACACGGGCTGGGAGCCTCCGCGCCCCTGTCCGCTCGCTCTCGGGACGGGAGCCGCGGGCTGTAGCCCCTCCGGGGAGTACCCGCCTCAGGCTTGTGCTGCCCCCTCGCCTGATGTGGCCAAGCCCGGGAGCTCCGAGGCTCCAGCGGCACCGTGCCCACACGTCCCTAGGAGGACGGGCCGCTGCGAGCGGCTCCTGCCCGCGGCACACTGTCACGGCGGGCGGGGGGAGGCAGCGATTGTTGGGAGCCCTTCAGTCCGGGTCGAACGGCAGCGTGCGGCCCTGGGCCCTGCCTGCTCCTCGGCCCTGCCTGCTTGGCAGGGACCCAGGGACAGAGGTTTAGCAAAGATGACGCAGGCTTTAACCTTTTCAGCACTGTTTTTCTCCGTCCCAGAGCATGGCGGAGGGGGGCTGGGTGGAGGGGCAGCAGGGTCACGCCCCGTCCCGGGACCAGGCAGGCAGGCAGGCTGCCCGCGCCACCCGGGGCTGTGACAGCTGTTTGCACTGTCATCCCTGGCCCAGCCCTGTTCTTGCCTCGGGAAGTCGTTTCCCCCGCGGGCAGGCTGCCCATCCCGCCCAAAGGCTCACGGACTGGCAGTGCCTGGCGCTGGGCTTGCCGGCAGCGGGGGCNNNCTTGCCGGCAGCGGGAGCAGGTAGGACTTGGCTGCTCCCCGCTTTGCTGCCCCCCTGTACACCCTGCTTGGCTGGTACGGGGAAGCACAGGAGATGAGGGGCTGGCCGAGCCTGCCCTGTGCCCAAATCAAAGCACCACTTCACTGGGCTTTTGGGAGGGATGGGGATGGGGGGAGGGCATTGCTTGCTGGCAGGGAGGGGTATTGCATGTTTTCATCTTCTGCATGCACCTGGGGGCGCAGGGTGGGGGGACCATTGTGTCCCACTCCCTAGTGAGGCGTGGGGTGGGGGCAGACAGAGCTGTCAGGGTTCCTCCCGCCCTCCAGCAGACCCCCATCCGCTGCCAGCTCTTCTGGTCCAAGTGTGCTGTGCAAGCAGCCGTTTCCCCTTGGCTCTGCATCTCCCCTCTGAGATCCCTTGGGGGCTGGAGGGTGCCAAGACGCTCTGTGCACTCCCCCCACGCAGACATATTGATGACATAGGCCCCATCCCCTCCTCCAGACGACAGCCAGGAAAAGCGAGGCACAGCCCAGAAGGGCTTTCTTGGAAGGGTGCCTCAGCCCGTCAGGGTTGGCACAGCCATGGCCTCCAAGCGACACGCACCTCCCCTGAAGCAGACGGATGGCAGGGGCAAGAAAGCGAAGGGGGGAGAGGAGTATGACACCTGGAGCTCCACCTTGGCAGCCCTGAAAACTGCCCCCAAGGAGAAGCCCCCTGCCACCATCGATGGGCTGTGCCCCCTGAGCACAGCGTCAGGTGCCCGGGTGAGAGCAGGGCTGGGGTGTGCCGAGGGTGGGGATGGGGAGTTGTGGGCAGCAGGGATGGAGGAGTCCCTAGGCAGTCCCCATCCTGCTGACACAGGGGCATCCCCTATTAACCCTGTGGACGCCTCCTCCAATCCCCAAACGCTGCCAAGGTGCCAGCCAGGGCTGTGCTGCTCGCTTGTAGGTCTATGAGGACTATGACTGCACCCTCAACCAGACCAACATCAACGCCAACAACAACAAGTTCTACATCATCCAGCTTCTTGAGCATGATGGTGCTTACAGTGTCTGGAGCCACTGGGGACGTGTGGTGAGTCCAGCCTGGCACTGCTCAACCTGACGGTCTCCATCCCTGATTCCCAGTCCCAAAGCAAGCAGCTGCGTGGTCCTGCTCATCCCTTTGTTGGGGGTCTTCAAGGACTGGAGCAGAGGAAATTCCATGTGAATGTCAGGAAAAATTATTTCCCTGTGAGGGTGACAGATCACTGGGCCAGGCTGCCCAGAGAGGTTGTGGAGTCTCCTTCTCTGGAGACATTCAAGACCAATCTGGACATGTTCCTGTGTGATTTAATCTGGGTGATCCTGCTCAGATGGGGGGTTTGGACTAAATGATCTTTCAAGGTCCCTTCCAACTCCTGGTGTTCTAGGATTCAGTGACTTGTCCCCACCCTGGGGGGCTGGGGGACATGCCATGTCATCACTGTGGTGACAGTGAATATGACATCTGCCAGCAAGGAGTCCTGGGGTCTCTCCTGGAACTGGAGGGACCCTAGTCCTGGTGCTAGTGCACCTTGCTGCTTGCTGTCCCACAGCCCTGCCATCGCAGCCCCTCCCCATCCCCAGCCTGCTCCCCCTGGCATGGGGCTGGTGGAGCAGGGATGCAAGGGGGGTCCTGACCACTGCTCTCTGCTGCTAGGGGGAGGTGGGTCAGTCCAAGCTCATGCCCTCCACCTCCCTGGAGGCTGCCAAGAAGGACTTTGAGAAGAAGTTTTGGGAGAAGACCAAGAACAGCTGGGTGGCGAGGGAGAACTTTGTTGCCCAGCCGGGAAAGTACACACTCATCGAGGTTCAGCCAGGAGCCGAGCAGGAGGTGGAGGTGGCCCTCAAGGTGAGTGTGTGGGGGCAGGTGGGGTATTGCCATGGTGAGGCAGTCCTCACATCCCACTCCTGGCCCACTGAGAACCAGGACATCCAAGTGGGTCATCAGGATGGGGTGGGTTTTGGGGGGTGTCTGGGTATGAGCTCAAACAGCCACTGGGCAGAGGTTTGGGGCTAATGGGATGAGAAGGAGTGGGAGGGCATCTCAAGGGAGCATTTGGGTGGCGTCGGTCATGGAGAGCAGAGGCAGCACCTGCCTGTGTCTGCTGCCTGGGACCAGGCTCTCACCATGGACAGCCCCAGTGCCATGTCCCCACAGTCACCTTGTGGGGCAGCACAGTCACGCTTGGGGGTCTGCAGGTGGACGGTGGGTCTGAGGACAAGGTCCGCAAGCAGCGGGTGCTGCCCTGCACCTTGGACAAGGCCACGCAGGACCTGGTGTCCCTCATCTTCAGCAGTGACATGTTCCGGGATGCCATGCAGACCATGAATATTGGTAGGAGGTGGTGGGTGGCATAGGGTGGGGCTGTGGGTTGGGAGAGGGACAGGTGGGGAGGTGAACAGGGTGGAGGTGACCGTGGGGTTTAGATTATCCCTGCTGACAGCCTGGCACCTGATGGGACTGTGGCCCTCTTGTGCTGGTTGCCCAGCTATGCCCATGGTGATGCTGGAGGCTCTTGGAAGTAGCTGTGGGTCAAGTGGGGCAGATGGGTTCACCCACATCTTCCCTTGTTCCCCTGGCCAGACGTGAAGAAGATGCCACTGGGGAAGCTAAGCAAGCAGCAGATTGCGAAGGGCTTCCAGGCGCTGGAGGAGCTGGAGGCGGCACTGCGGGAGCAGCACCCCAGGGCTGCACGCCTCGAGGACCTCTCCTCCCACTTCTACACCATTGTCCCCCATAATTTTGGGCGGGCACGGCCACCCCCAATCAACTCCCCTGACCTGTTGCGTGCCAAGAAGGACATGCTGTTGGTGAGACACCAGGGCACCTGGTGGGTGCATCCATCCATCCCCGGGGGGGGGATGGGGCAAAGGGGTGCTAGCAGGAGGCTGGGCTTGTCCTGCCTGCTCCGCCATGGTGCCCAGCACCATGGTGCCCGTACTGTGCCTGCCAGGTGCTGGCAGATATCGAGATGGCGCAGAGCCTGCAGGCACAGAAGGTGAAGGAGGAGGAGGAAGAGGAGGAGGAAGTCCCCCATCCTCTGGATCAGGATTACGCCCTCCTCTGCTGTCAGCTCTCCTTGCTGGACACGGCTTCCCGGGAATACCAGGTGCCCTGTGACCAGGAGCAACTGTGCCAGGCCTGCAGGCACCCCAAAGGTTCCCCTGCCCCAGGGGCACCGTGGGCACTGCTGGGACGGCTGCCTGTGGTGACACCGCTTTTCTGCCTCTGTTCTTTGGCAGCTGATCCAAAACTATGTGGCGCAGACCGGGCACGAACTCCGTATCCTCAACATCTGGCAGGTGTTTCGAGATGGAGAGGTGAGGAGCTGCTTCCCCCTGTCCCAAAGCAGGAAACCCTGGTGGCGCCTCAGGGGGGAGCTTTGCCTGCTGTATGGCTTCAGACATCATCTCCTCTCTGACTGCAGCCACCCAGGGACAAACGAGCACAGGCTCTGCTCTGCCCCTCCAGCCTGGCACTGCGGTTGGGCTGGGGGTCAGGTGGCAGTCCCCCACTGCCCGGCACCCATGTCTCCCGCCATGAACAGCCCCTAGCTCTGCTTTTTTCCAGGATGAGCGCTTCAAAGCCCACGACCACCTGGACCATCGGCGCCTGCTTTGGCACGGCACCAACGTGGCGGTGATCGCGGCCATCCTTAAGGGCGGGTTACGCATCATGCCCCACTCAGGCGGGCGCGTTGGCAAGGGCATCTACTTTGCCTCTGAGAACAGCAAGTCAGCCTGCTACGGTGAGGGTCCTGGGGTGGGCGGGGATGCTCGGGATGCCCCCAGGGTCTGGGTGTCCAGCTGCCTTTGAATGCCCCCTGCCAAGCCCTTCCCTGCCATGGCAGCTGGTCCCTGTGTGCCAGGGTGGCCTGAGCACAACGGGACAGGAACACCAGAGCTGGTGCCATCATCCCTGTTCACTTCTCCCGTGGCAGTGGGCTACACATCCAAGAAGATTGGCATCATGTTCTTGACGGAGGTGGCCCTGGGCAAGCCTTACCGCATCACCTGTGACAACCCCACGCTGTGTCAGCCCCCCCCTGGCTATGACAGCGTCCTGGCCTGTGGACAGATGGAGCCAGGTGAGCCTGGAGCAGGAGGGTGTATGGGGTCTGTGGGGCTGGGCTGGGCATGGGGCAGCGGGAGAGCGGCCAGATCTCAGGCTTGACATGGTGGTGGTGGGGTATCTTCTCGCCCAGACCCTGCACAGGATGAGGAGTTGCTGCTGGATGGCAAGAAGGTGCTGGTGTGCCAGGGCAAACCCATTCCCATGCCTGCCTACAAGGACTCCTCCTTCATCCAGAGTGAGTACCTCATCTACCAGGAGAGCCAGTGCCGGATCCGCTACCTTATCCAGCTCCAGTTCTGAGGGAGACAGGGCACCCTGAGGCCCCAGCCCAGCACCAGCGGGTCCAGACTCTCTGGCCACCCCACCTGGCGCTTGGCAAGGGGCAGGCTAGTGTGGGGACAGTGGTTTACCCATGAATAAAACTACAGTGCCTTGTACCAAGCAGTGTCAGTGCCCTCCTGGCTGGGCAGTCAGCTGTGGGGAGAGGAAGGGTGGTGGTGGGTCTCTGTGGGGACTGCAGTGAGTGGCTGGGAAGGGCCTTCAGCCTGTTGTGGCTGTCTGGTGCTGGCAGCCTTCAGGTGAAAGCTGTTTGCTTTGTGAGTCAAGTGCCCCCATCACCTTAGCAAGGCATGTGGCTTGTGCCCAACACCATGGAGCTACAGAGGATGAGCAACTGCCTGGGTGTGGAGCTCATCCATCTATCCATGGATGGTGCCACTTGGTGCCATGCCTGCTGCCTTTCCCAGCCAGGTGCCTGTGCCAAGCCTCTCTCTGTGCTCCTGTGTGCACCCCCAAGCACCTGTCTGGGTCCCCCAGGAGCTGGGGAAGGCAACTCCCGGCTGGGCTACCCCAATGCCCCGTGGGTGCCTCAGAGCATCCCTGTGTCAGTGGGGAGGGGACGCTGCAGATCTGGCTGTAGGCCTGTCCCTTGAGCCCTGGGGACCTCGGGGCCGAGCTGACCTTGTGGAAGGACCAGGCCTGGTGTGCTGGGTGGCCTGCAGGAGGATGCTGGAGGAACAGAGGGCTTGGGGACACCCGTCCCCCCTTCCTGAGCCCCCGCTGGCTGCTAGGACCCAGCAGCTGTCCCCGTGGGACCGCCACGCCACGCCACGAGTGCAGGCAGCGCCGGGAGTGACAGCTGGTGCCATCCGCAGCTGGCGGGCTGCAGGCAAACAGGACGAGAAGCAAGTGACGGGCACGGGAAGGGGGAGTGTGGCCTTGCAGGGGGTCTGGCAGCCCCCGTCCTGCTGCAGGAGCGACTCCCGCGAGAAGGACGCCGGTCGAGGAGGGGACCGTCACCCACCTCCCCAGGAGGACAGGTGCGCTGCGTGTCTGCCCCCCCTCCCCGCCCAGGGGTGCCCCGGAGCTGGAGCAGAGAGCAGGGATGGGGCAGGCAGGTTTGTGTTGTCACTCCTTGGGGTGAGGTGGTGCGGCTGGGGCAGGGGGATGGCTGGGGGGTCAGCCTGGCATGGGTGCCATCCCTGGACAGGTTGGGCTAGGCAGGGGGCTGTGACCTCACCAGACAATGTAAGGGGGTGTGGGATTAGGTTTTCTCCAGGTTTATCTGCAGCTCTTTATTATTCTGGTCCTCCTTCACGCCTCACTTCCCTCCCCAACAGCAAGGAGAAGAGAGCAGCCATGGTTGTGGTGGCATTTCCCTCTGAGGGATGGGGAAGAGCCCTTGCTGCCCAGGCACCGGAGCTGCTGGCTTAGCCCTCAGGGACATGGCGAGCCCAACAGGACCAAACACCACAGACAGCCTAGAGCTGATCTCCATCCCAGAGCAGTCCATCGCCCAGGAGGTGCTGGGCCTCCTCTGCATGGTCCTGCTCACCCTCACTGCCCTGGTGGCCAACACCGTGGTGATGATCGTCATTCTCAAAACTCCCCTTCTCAGGAAGTTCATCTTCGTCTGCCACCTCTGTGTGGTTGACCTCCTCTCTGCCATCTTCCTCATGCCTCTGGGGATTATCTCCAGCTCCTCCTGCTTCAACAGGGTGATCTACAGCATTGCTGAGTGCCAAGCCTTGATATTCCTGAACATCTGCTTCATCAGTGCCTCCATCCTCACCATCTCCATCATCAGTGTGGAGCGATACTACTACATTGTTCACCCCATGAGGTATGAGGTGAAGATGACCATCAGGCTGGCAGTGGCTGGAGTCATCTTCATTTGGGTCAAGTCTGTTCTCATCACAGTTTTGGCACTGGTGGGCTGGCCTCAAGGCAATGGGGCCACCAGTGCCAGCCGTTGCACGGTCTACTGGAGCCCCGGGGCCCACAAGAAGATTTTTCTGATCATCTTCAGCATCGTCTGCTTCATCCTGCCCACCATCATCATCTTTGCTGTCTACTCCAGTGTCTACCGCGTGGCCCGGATGGCATCCCAGCAGCACGGGCCTGTGCCCACACAGGCAGCCGCACCGAGGCACCGATCCGACTCCACGGTCAGCCAAGTGACCATCATCACCACCACAAGGAACCTGCCGCTGCCAAGGCTGGTGCCAGAGCGTTTTTTGGGAAGCAACAAGGCCATTCTCACCTTGGTCCTCATTGTGGGTCAGTTCTTGTGCTGCTGGCTGCCCTTCTTCGCCTTCCACTTGCACTCCTCCGTTGCTGCTGGCACGGTGGGTGGTGGGCACGGGGAGATGGTGGTCACCTGGATTGCCTACTCCTCCTTTGCCATCAATCCCTTCTTCTACGGGCTGCTGAACCGCCAGATCCGGGAGGAGCTGGCCCGGCTCCGGCGCAGCTGTCTCAACCGGCCACTGAGCCAGGAGCTCTGTCTTTCCGTCTCAGAGGCCTCTGTCCAGGAAAACTTCTTGCAGTTCCTCCAGAGAGCGAGTTGCACGCTGGAGACCCACACCAGCTGCATCAGCAATAGCCCCAGGAACAGGCTGGACCAGACCAAGGCGGGCTTCCCCATCCCAGGTCAAGTTCCTGAAGAGAGCAGCTGAGGAGCAGAGGGGTGTCCCACAGTACTGGGCAGGGAGGTGGGCAGGAGACCAGCCAGGGACACACAGGACATGCTTGGACCCAGCCTCTTGGATTTGGAGGCATCTTTCTGTTTTTTTTTCTGGAAGATGGTTCCTCCACCTGGGAGAAGGCCGTAGATCTGGGGAAGCCTCATCTCCCTTGAGCAGAGTGGATTCCCTCTGGCTCCACCAGCACTGGGCCCTGCTGGATGGACGGGCTCTCCTTGGGACACAGGACACCAGGGACTTCCTACGTGAGAGCAGAGCAACCTCCATCTCCAGCATGTGGAGGATCACTGGTGGCTAGCAAGGAGGAGCAGAGGTCCCCTGCACCCCACCCAGGAGCAACGGCCAGCTAACCCCACTAACACCAGTAACACCAGGGCCCTGGGCAGCCTGGGTGGCCAGCATGGAGCCCTCCAGCCTTTGTCTGTTTAACCCAGAACTAATGTCTGGGTGAAGAAGCTCCTGCTGCCCCCCCGTACTTAACAGGGGGACAGCACCCACGGGGCTGGCTCTGCCCACCATGCCCTCTGCCCTGTCCCCTCCTGGGTGGGGGTTAGCTGGCTGGCTGGGGGTCCATGCCAGGCTGTTTATGGCCCCAGCTGCCCAGCTGAAGCCCAGCCAGTGGTGACATGTGCCAGCTGAACTGGGCTGCCAGCCAATGTGCACTGGGGTTGGACGTGGTGGCACAGGGTGGCAGTGGGGGGACAGAGGGTGCCCTCCGGGCAATGGCAGCTGGAAGGGACCAGGAGCCACTGTCACCCTCTGGTCCCATTGCTTCTGCAGGGCTTGGAGACCCTCCCACAGGGACTGGACACTTCAGGGAGGATGCTGGAGCCCACCACACAAAGGTTCCAGGGATGGTGGTGGCACAGGGGACTGGAGACATCCCCCTCACCCTAGTAATAACTGGGGGTCTGGAGGAGAACTCAGTGGTTTGAGAGCCCCACAGTCTCTCCAACTGCCTCATGGCAGGAGTGGCCTCTGGGAAGACCCCCCAGAGAGACTGGGGCTGAGGGCCAGCACCCTCCTGGGCACAGAACTCCTCCAGCCACCACCCCATGTCCTTTGGAACTGGGCTGACCCTGCTGGGAGGTGTCTCCAAAACAGGTGACACTGTTATTGTTTTTTTTCTTGTAAATTTTCTCTTTTTATTAAACCATTGATAAGTTACAAAGGAGGAAAAAATAGAGACTTATATATACAGCATTTCCAAGCCAGCAGGGACCGGCTCGCCAAGGGGCTGCTGGGAGACGATTGCCCTGGGGTGGCCCAGGGGAGGGAAGGGGGGGATCCCCCATCCCCCCAGAGCCAGGGGATGGGGGTCCCTTGGAGAGGCCAGGCAGCCCCTCGTCTGGTGGGACACATCTTTTGGGTGCCAGCCAGAGGGTGGGCAGGAGCAGGATGGGTGGCAGGAGGCAGAGGTCCCAGCCTGGCACAGGGTGCTGGCAGAAGGGACCCCAGGCTGGCAGGGACAGCCCCCCCAAGCCCTGCACCATACCAGGGCGCATGGTCCCCATGCAGGAAAATCAGGGGGGTGGGACATGGCGCTGACAGGCCAGGCAGCAGGCAGCGGAGCAGCCCTTTCCTCCAGCGGGCATCGCCGCCGGGAAGGCCCTTCCCTGGGATGGGGGGCAAGGGGGACCCTCCCCAGGCATGGGGTGCCTGGCAGGGGCTGGGGGACAGGGTAGGCGGCAGGGAGGTGTCCCTGACAGCGGGTGGCACCCCAGACCCCCTGCCCACTCACCGGCAGGGCTCAGTAGGGTGAGAACTTCTGCCGGTCGGCTTTCTTGGTGCCGTTGGCTGCCGAGATCTTGGTCGTGTAGGTGGCAGTGCCGCCGTTGGGACCCGCCCCAGAGGATGGGGACAGTGCCAGGAAGGACACCGGCTTCAGGCCGATGAAATTGGAGAGAGAGATGGCGTAGGGGTTGCCCAGCAGGGCCGGGGGGGCTGGGGCGACAGCGGGCAGCGCCGCGCCAGAGCCCGGGGTGAGGGGCTGGGAGAAGCCCATGCCGAGGTCCATGGAGCCAGGGCCTGGTGGCACCTGGGAGGTAGATTTGGCCGTCTCTAAGCTGGTGAAGGGAGCGAGAAGGTTGGGATGGTGAGCACCATGGTGACAAAGTAGGTCCCCCACCCCGACTGCCCTGTCTTAGGGTATAGGGACGACCTGCTGCATCCCCTGAAGCACAGGTCTCCATGGGCAACCCGCCAGGCTCAAACCCCATGGGGTCCCAGACCCCACACCCACCATCTCAGGACCTCAAAGCACCACACAGCTCACCCCTCCCGGGGATGCCGGGGGTGGTGTCCCCTCAGCTGGGCTGGGCTGCCGGGGAGGTGCCATCCTTCACCCTCTGTCCGTCTGCCCCCTGCATCCCCCCGTGCCCAGGCTGTCACGTACCAGGCTGTGATGAGGTACTGAGCCACCGTGATGCTGACAGGGGACCCCGTGATAGTCACGTGCCGCTCGCTGGAGCCTTCGGTCTGGTTCCCGATCTTGATGTGGGCGCCCGACATCTGCCGGATCTCGCTGATCTTGCTGCCGTGCCGGCCGATGATGCAGCCGATGAGCTGAGGGGCAGGGACGGGGTGAGCTGGGAGCAGTGCCGAGCAGGGAGCTCACAGGGAGCATTCTGGGGCAGACCCTGCTCCTTAGGCTCACTCCAGCTCTGCCTCCAGCTGCTGGGCTGGGACACCCCGAGGCACTTCCTCGGCCAAACCCTCTCTCCCTCCCGTGCCTCAGTTTCCCTTTTTCTTCCAGCTGTTTCTGCCCCAGCAGCCCCTCCTGCTTCTGAGCTCTGGGGGCTAAGGCAGAGCCTCAAGCTGTGCGGACAGAGCAGGGGGGCTGCCCCCTACAAAGTGGCTGCAGGGTGGGACACATGGGTGGGGGCAAGTTGTTCTCTCATCATCATCCCCAGCACCCACACGTACGTCGTTGGGCACCAAGAACTCCTGGGAGCTGCTCTGGGAACTGGAGTCCAGGCCTGGAGGGAGAAACAGGGAAGTTAGCGGTGGGCAGTACAGGTCCCCAGCAGCTCTGTGCCCCAACCCTGGCCCTGGGATGGCCCAGCCCTGGGGACAAACCTGGAGGATCCCTGGGCAGAGGCAGGGATGTTGGGACATGTCATAATTGGGTGCTGGTGCTCCCCCACCGTAGGGTCAGGGGGCTCTGGTGGGTGCAGGGACCCCAGAAAATCAAGGACAGGGTCGTTCTGAGGAATGGACCCTTCCGGGGGTCCCTGGCACTGGAGGGGGTGCAGGGGATGGGGACCTCGTCATCAGGGACAGGTGACTGGATAAGAGGGGCATCCCACACCCCCAGCTCCTGGCAGGGCAGGGGGCACAGGAGATGCTCACCTGGCATCATGGAGGGTCCATGGCCCAGGGGGTTGAAGGGGAGCGTGTGCCCTGAGAGCTGCTGCAGCTTCGTCACCTGCTTGGGCAGCGGGAGAGGAGGAGGAAAGAAGCATTAGGGGTGAGGCCAGAGGGTCCTGTGTCCCCTCCTGGGGTTGGACACTGGCACCCAGTGCCTCCCAGGACAGGTGTCCCCAGCAGCGCCCATCCCGGTGCCCGTGGAAGCAGAGGGTGGCTGCCACGGGGACAGACTCACCTCTGCAGGAGAGACCCCACTGTACTGGCCCTGCATGGAGAAGCCCTGGGGAGGAGAGGAAGGGGCACCAGTTGGGAACCCCTGCTTCAGGCCATCCCCCCCTGGGGCAGGGAGGCCACCCTGAGCCCACCAGAGTTGTCCCTTGCTGGCAGAGGCTGTACCCCCCAGCTAACCCCATGTCCCCAGGGGTACTGCAGCCCCTTACCTGGTTGGCAGAGAGCAGGATGGTGCCCAGGGAGAGGCCAGGGTGATAGGGGATGGTGGCCCCCTTTGGAGGTGACTGGAGAGGGAGGGAAGGAGGTGGAGGGGATGAGAGATGAGGTCAAATGCCCCTGCAGCCCCCTGGACCCCCTTTCCCCCCTCCACACCCCCATCAAGCTGGGCATGGTGCCCAGCACCGCTGAGGCACGGTGCTCTTATGGGCTTCAGCACGGGGGAGCCCAGGTGGGCACAGGGAGCCCTGGGGATGGGGGGGCAGGCAGCATGTGCCCCCTGGGCTGGGCACAGGGCTTGGTGAGTACCTCCAGGATGACGGCGCAGATCTGCCTCACGCACTGGATGATGGTGTCTGGCACCCCCGAGACGGTGACGGCCCGTTCCGTGGAGTTGGGCAGCAGGTCACCGGCCACCTGCACCTGTGCCCCCGTGCTCTGGGGGCGGCAAAGGGAGATACTGGGGTGCTGTAGCCCCTGGGGGGACAGTACCTTACACCTCCTCTCTTCCCTCCTTGGTCCCTGGAGACCTTTGCAGGACCCACAGGGTGACACCCTGCATCACCTCCCAAAGCTCCAGTGGGACCATAGCAGCCCCTGTGTAGAGGGCTCCATGACCCCAAGAGAAAAAGGGGGCCTACACCCAGGGCACCCTCAGTCTCACCTCCCGAATCTCCCGGATCTTCGCTCCTGCCTTGCCGATGAGCGAGCCACACTGGCTGGCCGGGATGACGAGGCGCAGCGTCACCGGTGCCCTGCCCACTGCGGCCCCATCGCTCCCTGCTCCCAGGTCCTGCAAGGTGGGGGTGGGGGCTGAGTATACCACACTGGACCCCCGTGAGGCATGGGGTGAGTGCTCCTGGCTCTGGGGACACCTGGCAGCTGGGGGGTGGGGGCGCTGCTTACCTCCTCCAGCTTGAAGGCTATCATGGAGACGGCCCGGAAGACGGCATCAGTGGAGCCGGTGATGGTGGTGATGCGCTCGGGGCAGGACCCCTCCGAGATGGTGATGCGCGCGCTGCTCTGGGGACAGTGTCACACCTCGTCAGGGACACTGCAGGCCCTGAGCTCTTTGTTCCCCCCACCAGTGAGGGGCTCAATGCCTGGAGACCTGGGTTTTTCCCCTCCCACCTGCCCCAGGCAGCCTTTCCCAAGGGATGCAGCCGGCTGGGGGGATGCAGCCGCGTCTCCCAGCCCCCCCTCGCCGTGGGGCCAGGGCTTGGCACATGGGAGGCACTAGGGTCAGGCAGAACAGGCAGCGAGACCCAGCAGCCCCCAGCATGCCCTTACCTGCTCTCGTATCCTCTTAACAGTCTCTCCTTTCTGCGGGGAGAGGAACAGGGCAGCTGGTCAGGTCCAGGAGAGCCCAGGGTTGGCAGTGCCCCAGACCCCAAATCTTACCTTGCCAATGATGCTGCCAATCTCCTGCAAAGGCAAAGACAATGGTGACCTCATCAGCGGGCAGCTGCCTGCCTGCCACATCCCTCCTCTGCCCACAGCTCGGCCCCCAGACAACAGGCAGGCCCTGCCCCCCAGACACCGACCAGGAGACTCCGGGGTGCACTGGGAGCAGGGGAGGAGCTGGTACTCCAGCACGGCCTTCCACCCCGGGCATCGCATTGCTGACCCCCCCAGGCAGCACCCAGCCCCGCCCCCTGCCATTACCTTGCCATGCATGAGCATGCGGAGGGTCAGGGTGATGCTGAGCTCCGTCTCCTCAGGGCTGCCGCCCACGCCGCTGGCTCCGTCTGGCGATGCCATGGCGGGAGGGCAAGCTGAGCCTGCAGGACACAGCAGTCTCCAGAACGGCAGCAGGCCCCAACTACCCCCCTCCACGCCCACCCCCAAATCTGCATCTGAGGCAGCTCTCTGATGGGGGAGACTTGCACGGCCCCATGACACCTGAGACCCCACCAGCATCCTGCGCCCCTTCCGGGGGATCCCCCAAGGGGGCTGCTGCCTTACGTTTGCCTGAGCCTGCAGGCAGCTGCCTTCAGCCTGGCCCACGTGCTGCCCTTGGCTTCATGGAGCCAGGAGCTGGATGGGGAGAAGGGGACAAGCACGGGGGCTGTGGCTGTGCGATGGCGGTCAGTCCGTTTGCGGGTGCTTGCTGGGGTGGTAGCATGTGAGGTGGGAGGAGCAGGGGTGGCCTGAGTGGTCTCACAGGCTGTTGGAGCCTTCCTCTTCCTCCTTCTCCCTTCCCCCAGCCCGTGTGCAAAGTCCCAGGGGAAACTGAGGCAAGCTCCCCGATGGGTTCCGCCGCAGCCCCCGGCGTGATGCCCAGCGCACGACCCAGCCCCCTCCAGGCCCCGCGTTTGGGGTCGGGGGCGGCTGGGAGCCCGCGGGGCCGGTGTGGGGCTGGCGGAGGACAATCGCCGTGT
>VXBZ01008625.1:73715-110153 GCA_013399135.1 Heliornis fulica
GGGGGGTGTCGGGGCGGGGTGTGGCGGTGGGGACGGGCAGCGTTGTTGGGACACTGCGAAGGCGCGGAGCAGGGCCTGGGCTCCCGCAGGCCCCTCGGTGTGCGTGATGTGATAAACCCCGGGGGTCTCGGGGGGAGGGCGGGGAGACGCCCGCGGTGCCGCCAGCGCGTAGCGGGGAGCGTTCCTGCCCTTGGCAAGCGCACCCCGCAATACCGCCGCCGCACGAGGAGCTGTGTGCGCGGGATGCCCCGTTACAGCGCTGAGCCACGGCACCACAACACCCTGCGGCGTCGCTCGGGAGCCGGCACGGGTGACGGGCCAGTCCCGCGGGTGACGGGTCCCGCCGCTGCTTTGCCGCTGAACGGGTGGATCAAATCCTCCGGCCCAGGAAGGGTGCTGAAGAACCGGGCATGGCGCTGGAGCAGCCGGGAGCAGGACTGGCACTGGTGTCCCCTTCCCGCTGTGTTGGAGAAATGAAAACCTAGAGTTTGTTTTGGGGGTCAGGATTTGAGGGCCAGAGCTGGTGTCAGCTGGGACTGTGCATTGGTTTAACATCTCTCGGTTCCTGTAGGGCAGGTTGGGGATGTCCTCTGGTGGCCCAAGAGCTGGTCTTTCCGGGGCGATGGTGTATTTTTGAGGGTCTAGATGAGGAATTTGCTCCCCTCCTTGCACAACATGTGTCATCCTGTGCTCAGCAGTGGATTCTGTTGGCTCTGTTGGATAACGAGCAGCACTGACTGGTCTCCCAGTCAGCCCAGGCTTTGCTGCTTCTTATCCTCTGTTTACTGGTATTTGGGAATCATCAAAATCCTTCCCACCCTCCCCCTTTGTTATGGTACCAGTAGTGAAGGTGGGATAGCGTTTGAAATCTCATGCCTGGGAGGGAAGACATCTCCTTGCTTGGGAGATGCATGCAGCACGCTTTCGGATGGGCAGAGGTTTGGATGCAGAGGTGGCAGCTGGGACAGCAGTGAGGAACTGAAGGCTTCAGCACGTCCTGGAAGCTGCTGGGCCCTTGCCATGGGGCATGGCATGGAAAGCTCTTGGTGCTGTCATGGAGGTTGGTAGATACAGATTTGGGCGGTCCGCCATGGCTGCTGGGCGGAGAGGGGAGCCCTGGGAACCCCCAGGCTGCTGGTGCAGAGCTGTGTCTGCTTGTGGACATGGGAACGTTGCCTCCAGCCAACCAAAGTATTTTGGGATGGAGGTTTCAGATGTTCCAGGAGTGATGGCAGCAGCAGGACTATCTGTGCCTCTGTGAATTCTATGGAAATACAAAGTACTGAAGGGAACTGCAGAAAAAACATGATTGGAGGGGAGCCCTGGAAGTCTTTGGCCCAGAGCAGAACTATCTGGTTCAGGCTGCTATGGCTGCAGCTGGTGGAATCTGCTCCAGTCCCAGGGCTGACTGCAGTGGTGTCGAGGAGTTAGGATTTCTCCATGTGTGTGGTCAGAATTCCTCTTGTCACAGCTCATTCCCTCCACTCCTTTTGCTTTCATGGTGTGCTCTGAGGAGTGGGGTGTCACCCTCTGTGACTGCCCCTGTGGTGTTCGTGGGCTGGAGGAGAACACATGGTGGGGCTGGCTTCCCATCCTCTTCAGGACACATGGTCCTGGAGGGCTGCTGCAGAGATGTGGGAACACTCCAGCCTGAACTACAGCGAGTCTGGAAGTTGTGCTTGGTCTTCTGGTGGTGACCGCAGGAGCCGCGCTGTGCTCGGCGTTTGGGGTTGTGGCGTTGGTGAGCCCTTGGGGCAGAGCTCGCAGTATGGGTCACACCTTGCACCACGCGTGTTTGGCCGTGGTCAGGAGACTGTAACTGTTGAAACTGGAGAGTGAGGAGCTAGTGAGGAGTGAGGCTCTTGGCTTCTGCAGGACCTTTGACAGCTGAGAGACTCCACCCGTGAAAAGTTGTGCCCTCTGCTCCATGGCGGACTCCGTCTGGAGAGGGAACAAGAACCCCACAAGGACCGCTTGCCCTCAGGGCTGGCTGAGGCCACAGGGCTGCCCGAAGTTCCTGCAGATGTCACCTCTGACACGCTCAAGGGTTTTGAGCAGATCCATCCCGTCGGGTGCAGAGGTTTGGCGTAGCGGCGCTGTGCAGCGAGGAGCCTGCCGCTGGTTCCAAGGACGTTATTTCCACCGAGTGTTTCTCCCCATGGACGGTTCTGTAGGGAATACCCGTGGTTTCTGCCAAGTGAAGGAGGACATTTTGCTACCAGAAGTTTCCTCCCTGTATTGGTCACTGTAACTTTGGTGTGGAGGCCCCTTGGCCTCTTCTCTTCCAGTGGGCTCCTGAAATCCTTCACTTACAGGGATGTTCCTCAGGGCTGAACCCTCCTTATTGGTGTTCCCTGGTTTCCTCCGGGCCTTCAGCAGCCTTGGTACGGGAGCGGAAGCAGCAGGTTTATTATTCCAGTCCCCAGCTCAGTAACTCCGCACACGGAGCGGGGGGAGTCGCCTTTGGCTGCCTCCGCAACGGCATCGTGGTGGAGGCACCGATGTCTCCTCATCTCTTGGTGGCTTTGCTGGTGTGCCTCTATCCCATCCTTGGAATTTTGTAGTCACTGGAGCCAGGCTCTTGGGCTTGGTCCCCCAGGAAGGAGAGAGTGATGAAGATGAGCCTTTGGCCCTCGGGTTTCCTTGCAGTCCTGTCGTGCTGAGCTGGCTCTCCCTTCGTGGCCATCATGGGGCTGGGATGCTGAAGGAGGGTCCAACAGAGGAGAGGGTTGGCTCAGGTCCTCTCGAGGAGAAGGATGTTGAAGGAGCATGGAGGGATGATGGGGGACAGAGCTCAGGCAGCTCTGGGGAGTCAGTGTGATCTTGGTGCTGCCCTGCTGTTCTGCTGTGTTTTTCCTGGCTGTGCCCTGGTGTGGGACCATGTGGGACCTTAGGGGAGCGTGGTGGCAGCAGGCTTCCTCTCTGCTCTCTTCACCCAGGAGTAACCTGCTGGTTTTGTGCCTTTTCAGGTCTCTTCACACTCCTGGTCGAAGATTTTGGTGAGTATGGGAGGCCTTCCTAGGAGGCTGGTTTCATACCTGATGTTACTCCTGACTCTACACCAGCTTCTGTGCTTTGTCTGCAGGGGTCAAGGGAGTGCAGGTTGAGGAGATCTACGATCTGCAGAGCAAATGCCAAGGGTGAGTCGTGGGCATCAAAGTGCAGGATGCTCCTCAGGCCCGGGAGCTCCATGAACCATCAGGTTTGGGACAGACAGGTGCTCTCATGCCTTGAGAAGGACTTTGTGGATCAAGGGGGGGACATGCCTCAGAGGATCCCTCTCCCTTTTCCCATGGAGGCACAGTGCTGCCAGTGGGTTTGCAGAATGGGCTTCCTCCCCTCCCAACCCTTCGGAACGGCTTTAGGCCTAGTGCTTTCCTAAAAGCCGCTGCCTGAACCCTCCTGTAAGGATGTTTGAAAGGAGGGGTGTCTTGGTGGCCAGGTCGCTCACAGTCAGTAGGTGAATTTCACCTCCTGCTCTTCTGAGCCTCTCAAGACCTGTCAGACCCCGAGGTTTTAAAGCTTGGTTGTCATCTGAGCCCAGAGCATCAGCGCAGGAGAGTGTCCTTGGTGACGTGGGGCTGGGGGCACTCCCAGCAGGGATGGTCACTTCCAAAACGTTGGGGCTGGGGATTCTGCTTTTCCCGTGTCTCTGCTCTGCCCGTGGCCTGAAGTGGAATGTTTCCAGCACTGGGCAAAGCAGCCCCATTGGTGTGGGGTGTCTGTGAAATGATGCAGCTGACGACTTCTCTCGGCAGCCCCGTGTACGGGTTCATATTCCTGTTCAAGTGGATTGAGGAGCGCAGATCCCGCCGGAAGGTCTCTACCCTGGTGGATGAGACATCGGTGATCGACGATGACATCGTTAATAATATGTTCTTTGCTCACCAGGTAGGCTGGAGGCGAGGGAAAAGTGTCCCGTGTGACACTTGAGGGAAGCAACACGGTCCTGAGAGGCGGTGGTGCTCTTGCTGGTCCTGAGGGTAGCTCATCTTTCCTGGGGGTCTCTGCCCTGAGCTCCAGGCTGGGGGAATCCAGTGAGGGCTGTGAGCTTGTCCGGGGCCTGTGCTGCGAGCAGGTGCTCGAGGGACATGGTGCAGCTCACTAAACTCACCGTCCTCCTTCCACTGAGGCACCGCTCTCACAAGCGGTTCTTGTGTCAGCACTTCTCGGTCAGCTCTTGAGGGGTGTTGAGCCTTGTGGTGCTGTGGGTAAAGGCGGTCCTCTTGTCACCCTCCAGCTGATCCCCAATTCCTGTGCCACCCATGCCCTCCTGAGTGTCCTCCTGAACTGCAACAATGTCGACCTGGGCCCCACGCTGAGCCGCATGAAGGATTTCACCAAAGGATTTAGCCCTGAGGTAGGGGCAGGGGCTTGTGGGGCTGTGCATGGGTGGCCCCTACAAATCTGCCTCTTGGGACCCCGCCGTCTCCTTCCCAGCCCATTGCACCATGTGTCGGTGTTCCTGCTTGGCTCTCCAGTTCCTGCTGGGCCTGGCTCAGAGCCTTGGTCCCCTTATGCTGTGCACAGCTCTGAGCCTGCTCTCACCTTGTTCCCGAGCCCCGACGTATTCTCTGTTGTCAGAAATCCTCTCTCCTGCGCTCAGGCCGGTCTCCAAGTCCGCGTTTCCCTCTCAGTGTGGTTCCTGTAGCCCAGATGCTGTGCTCCTCTCCTGTGCCTCGGCGGAGCGGAGCTGTGCCGCCTGCGCGTGGCGGGAGGGAGGGAGGGGGCAGCCGGTGGGTGAAGTGTTTTGCTTCCTGTCCACACTCAGTTGTTCTCCTCTCTCGCTGTTCACTGCAGAGTAAAGGCTACGCCATCGGCAACGCCCCGGAGCTGGCCAAGGCCCACAACAGCCATGCCAGGTGAGCGAGGGGCTCTCCCAGAGCTCCTTTCCGCTGGAGCAGGCAGACTCTCCGCTGACTTCTCGCCTCTTACGCACACAGGCCGGAGCCGCGGCACTTGCCGGAGAAGCAGAACGGTATCAGCGCTGTGCGAACCATGGAGGCTTTTCATTTTGTCAGCTATGTCCCCATCAAGGGACGGCTCTTTGAGCTGGACGGGCTCAAGGTCTATCCCATTGACCACGGTGAGAACCCTCCTGCCCCTCTGTGTTGGCATGGTCTGACAGACACCCCAGTACATCCAGATGTGCGTGTTTCTCACAGCCTCCCAGTGTTCCCTGATGTTTGTGGGGGATCACTCCAGCCTCTCCCAGATTTGTCCTGAGTTTTGGTAGCTCATTTTGGTGCCTCGGGGACTGTGCGGGTGTTTCTTTCTGAACACGCTGCATTGCTCTTCCCAGCCTTGACACTTTCCTGCCCAGTTGCTCAGGGTTGTGAGCTCCTTCTGCAGTGCGGAAATAACTTGGTGTGGCAGAGAGAACTTGTCCCCTCCTTCCCGTCTCCTTGTGCCAAATAACTGCGGTGTGTCAGGCGCGAGGTCCTGACGCAGACCGTGGCAGGCTGACCCCTTTCTCGGTCTTTTAGACACTTACTTACCCCCACTGGGACCTTGCTTCTGTCTGCCAGGCCTTTGGTAAGACACTTGCTCCACGTGCCCAGGTTTCTAAGCATCACTGGGAGGTGGATCCCAGCAACACCTGGGCTTCCCGTGAACTTGGTGAGCTTGTGAGTTGCCTGTGGTCCGTGGGGGTCAGAACTCACCTTTCCGCCCCACAGATAACTCGGGTTTTGGTTTGGAAGGCAGAGGCAGGGGTTCCACGTACGGGCAGGCAGCGTGGCACATCTGCCTCCCGAGCCCCCAGGGAGCCACGAGTTTGCCTCTTGTGGGGATGCAGGATCTGCTCTGTGAGGCTGTGGCAGGACCCTTGGGCTGCTTTGCTCATTCCAGCTCTGTCTCGTCCCGGCAGGGCCATGGGCTGATGACGAGGAGTGGACGGATAAAGCCAGGAGAGTGATCATGGAGCGCATCGGCCTGGCCACTGCGGGGTAATGTCCCTGGCCCCTCGCCGTTCCTGCTGTGTTTGTGTGAAGAGTTGTGGAAGTGGGGGTGGGAAATGTTGCTGGGGAGGAATGCAGGTGCTTGGCCTCCTGCGAACGCCAAGCCCCTGCGTGTGGCTGCGCAGGGGGAGAGCAGCCAGGCACAGTCCCTGTTGGCTGGAGTCCCTGGGAAGAGAAATGGTGCTTCTGGTCCTGAGCTGGGCCTCCTGGGTGCTCGGGCGTGAGGGTGGCCGAGGCTGTGGAAGATGGGCTTTCCATTGCCAGCTGATGGCTGACAGCCACTGTCCCTTCCCGCAGGGAGCCGTACCACGACATCCGCTTCAACCTGATGGCGGTGGTGCCCGACCGGAGGATGAAGTACGAGTCCAAACTGCACATCCTGAAGATGAACCGCCAGACTGTGCTGGAGGCCTTGCAGCAGGTAGGACAGCCTGAGCCCCGAGGGAGTGTGAGCCTGGTGTGGGGATAGTCTCTGGTTCTAGGGGCTTGGTGAGAGTTTTGGCCTTGGGAAATGTCTCCTCAGGAGAGGAGGTCACCAGCCTCGCTGCCTGGCCTTTTGCTGCTCACCTGGGAGGTTTTCCGTGGTGGCATCTGTGGGTGTGCACATGGGCACTTGGTGGTTGGCTCATCCCTGGAGTCCTTGTGTGGTGCTCAAGTGGAAAGGCTGTGGTTTGGTCGCCCTGGTCCAGCACTTTGTCTCTGTCTGACGTTTTGCTTTCCAGCTTATCCGAGTAACTCAGCCGGAGCTGATCCAGACCCAGAAGTCCCAGGAGTCTCAACCTCCTGAGGAGGCAAAGCCTGCCAGCAGCAAGGTGGTGACTTCAGAGAGCACCCACCCAGGTAGGCCCCTGTACCTGGCTGCTGCAGAGCGAGCAGGGCTGGTGACAGCAAGCTCGAGGCAGGTTTTTATGGGCAGGTTCCCTTCCTTTCCTCCGAGCCCAGCTCCGTGCACACTGTGCCTGGGAGGAGTGTTGGAGGGATGCGGACCTTGAAAGTGGGAGGTCTTAAGCTTGGGGACATTGGTGACAGTTGGAGGTGGAATGGGAAGTGAGTGTGATGGTCTGGTGGAATGCAAGAGCTTCTTTGTGTGGGGTGGGCAAGGGGTGGCAGAGGGTGCCCAGTGGAACGCGAAGGTGCTGCTCACGAAGGGCTGCGCTGTGCTTGTGTGCAGACGGCTCCGACGAGCCCGCTGGCCAGGGCCACGCCGCGGCCACGCCGAGCCCGCCCAGTAAGGCCAAACCAGTGGTGAAGACAGCGAGCAGCATCAACGGGGCACCCCTGGCAAACCCCAACCCCATCGTGCAGAGGTTGCCAGCCTTCCTGGATAACCACAACTATGCCAAGTCCCCCATGCAGGTAAGCTGGGCCAGCGGCATGTCGGGCTCAAGTGGAGCTTTTTGCTTCCAGCCCCACACTTCAGGGGCCTCTGGCCATCGGGGGGTCTCAGCCCTTCCCTTCCTTGCAGCCTGTCCTGCTCCAGGCTGGAGGGTGAGGGTAAAAGGACAGACCTGGCCAAGGGGGTTGGCGCTGGTGTGGGTCAGCTGAGCGAGCATTAGGGAAGGGTCCCCCGTTCCCCTCTTGAAGGGGGCAGCTGCTGGTGCTCAGCTGGACCCAGGCCGTGTCCGCTGGGGTCTTCCCCCTTGCGGTGCTGCCAGCAGGCTGTCAGCAGTGGTGTCCTGCAGGAGGAGGAAGACCTGGCAGCAGGAGTGGGGCGCAGCCGAGTCCCAGTCCGGCAGCACCAGCAGTACTCGGATGATGAGGATGACTACGATGATGATGAGGAGGAGGAAGTTCGTAACACCAACTCAGCCATCAGGTGACGGCTTGAGCTGGGGGCGGCGAGGCAGGGAGCTGGTGTTTGTAGAACCAACAGCCATGACCTCCAGATCTCCTTCCTGAGCGCTGTTAGCCATGCTAGAGCCTGTGCGGGTGTGTGCAGCGCTGATCTCTGTGCTGATTTACTGTTCCCTCAGTTGGGCTGCTTTTGGGGTGAGGTTGGGCTGCTTTTGGGGTGAAGTTGGGCTGCTTTGGGGTGAAGTTGGGCTGCTTTTGGGGCTTCTGGAAGAAGGGGAGGGGTGTGCAGCACCCTGCACGCCCTGGCTGTGTTGAGGTATGCGCAGCTGAGCGGTGTGGTGGGTGGGGTGCTGCCAGAGAAGCTGGTGGCAGCAGGGGTGACCTCAAAAATGTTTCAGGCCTTGCTTCATCCCAGCAGAGAGCCTGGAGCGCTGAGCGTGGGACGGGCAGTGCCAGCACCAGGCCCCCTTCCCTCTGCTAGCTGCTCACCTCCTCTGCTCGTCCCTGGGCAGGTACAAAAGGAAAGGGCAGGGAAAGCAGGAGCATGTGGCTGGGGCTGCGGATGGCCAGCTCTCCGTCCTCCAGCCCAACACCATCAACGTCCTGGCTGAGAAGCTGAAGGAATCTCAGAAGGATCTTTCCATTCCTCTGTCCATCAAGACGGGCGGTGGGGGCGCCGCTGTGGCGGTGGTCACCCACTCCCAGCCCTCTCCCACCCCCAGCAACGAGAGCACGGACACCGCCTCGGAGATCGGCAGCGCCTTCAACTCCCCGCTGCGCTCTCCCATCCGCTCGGCCAACCCCACTCGCCCCTCCAGCCCCGTCACCTCCCACATCTCCAAGGTGCTCTTCGGCGAGGAGGACGGCCTGCTGCGCGTGGACTGCATGCGCTACAACCGGGCCGTGCGAGACCTGGGGCCCGTCATCAGCACGGGCCTGCTGCACCTCACCGAGGACGGCGTGTTCTGCTCGCTGGCTGCTGCAGGCAGGTGCCCCGGGGGGTGGTGTCCTCCCCGCGGGGGTGGCACCGTGTCCTGTGGCAGCACACGCGTGTCCCTCTCGACGGCTCCTAACGCTTCCTCACCCCTGTACGCAGATGGGGGGAAGAGCTCCCCCCCTTCCCTCAAACCTGGTGAAGAGGCCCCGGTCGCAGTACGACTGGACGAGAAGGAGGGCAGTGAGGCCAGTGACGGCAAAGAGAAGGTGGGACTTGGCAGGACCAGTGATCACCATGGGGGGGAAAAGTATTCTCCCAAGGTGAGTTCTGTGCTGTGACAGCCCTGGGAAGGTGGAGCTCCCTGCGCCCGCCCAGAGACTCAGCAGCGCCCGAGCCGCATGTGCACGCTGTCCCGCGCGCGCGGCGCCGCAGCCGTGCCTCCAAGCACCGGGCAGGGCAGGTTTTGTGCCCTCCATCGTCTCGGGAATGTTTCCCTTGGCAGCAGGCAGAGCTGCTGTCTGTTGCAGCCCAGATGTTTGGCATGCTGTGCTGTCACTGGGACCAGAGGCTGGGGGGACCCTGCACCCCCAAATCCCAGCCCACTGGGATTTACTGCTAGAGGCAGGGCTGGGCTCAGGCAGCAGAAGTGTGTCAGGAGCTCCCTGGAGGAGCTGGCTGGAAACTTTTGTACTCAGACAGGCAGTCCCTGGGTTTTGTTCCCGAGAAGCACCCCTGGGAGGTTTGTGAGGTGAGCTCACAGTCCTTCCCTGTCCAAGCCCAGGCCAGGTGTGGGCAGAACCCGGCTCCCCTGGGGCCAGCCATGGTGCTGCCTGATGGCTCAGAGATTCCCCCACACCGGACTGATCTCTTCCCCCCCGAAGTGTGTTTTGGGTTGATGAATCGTCCTGTTCCTAGTGCAGAGAGGAACAGCCACCAGCTCACCCTGCCAGCTCCGGGGCTGGGGCCGGGGTCTGTCTGCTAATGTCTGTTCTCAATCCTGGCAGGAGCTGCTGGCACTGCTGAAGTGTGTGGAGGCAGAGATTGCGAACTACGAGGCATGTCTGAAGGAAGAGGTGGAGAAGAGGAAGAAGTTCAAGGTGTGTGAGGTGATGGCTGGTTTGTGCTGCCAGCTCGGTTCCCTGAAGGCTTCCAGCTGAGGTGGTTTTATGTCAGTGTGGGGGTAGGGCTTTTCAGCTGGGCAGGGTGAGGGTGAGCATTTGGGGTCCCCTTCCCGTTACCAAACAGCCCTCAGGGACAGATCTCCCACCGGGACAGATGGAAGCTCCTGGGTAGCATGGCAGGAGGGTGGTGGCACAGCTGAACAGCAGCACAGACAGGAGGAGGGGGAGAGCCTCAGGATCTCACCCCTGCCCACCCTCACCTCTTCCCAGCTGCCCTTTGTGGTAGACGATGGCATCTGAGCTGGGATGAGACTGTCCCAGTTGTATGCTGGCCTGGGAGGTGGCTCCCATCCTGCTGCGATCTCCTGGGCCTGGGGGATGGGCCAGGCAAGCTGGTTCTTTGCCCCCATTATCCTGGGCTTCTCCTTTCTCCCTGCCACCTGTTTGAGGATTCTTTGTGGATTTGCCATCCCTCTGTAGATTGATGACCAGAGGAGAACCCACAACTACGATGAGTTCATCTGTACCTTCATCTCCATGCTGGCCCAGGAAGGTGAGCGGCCCTGTGTGGCCGAGGGGACAGCGCAGGGGCTCAGGAGCCTGGGGGAGCCTTCCGCTCTCACCGTGCCGGGGGGAGCCCGCTGCCGGGTGGTGGGAGGGCTCACTGCGGGTGGGTGACAGCGGCGCTGCAGCGTGTCCGTGTGCCTGTCCCCGCAGGCATGCTGGCGAGCCTGGTGGAGCAGAACATCTCGGTGCGCAGGCGCCAGGGCGTCAGCATCGGCCGCCTGCACAAGCAGCGGAAGCCAGACCGCCGGAAACGCTCCCGGCCCTATAAAGCCAAGCGCCAGTAGCTGAAGAGCCGAGACTGAGGACCAGCAGCTGGGCTTCGGCCGTGGCACTCTGCTCCGCCTTTGCCCTTTGCCCCCCGAGGAAGAGGCGCTACAGTGACAGCCCTTGGCTGAGGCGGGGCCTGGTGGCAAAGAGACCGTTTTCATCTGAGCCCGAGTGGGGGCGGCACAACCGTGGTGTCTTGAGGGGGCCCTGGCAGCGGTTGGCACGCTGGAGCGCCACTGCCTGGGCCGGCCACTCGGCACCCAGATGCCCAGGGCCTGTCTCCAGAGGGGGCTGAGGCCTGTGCTGGGAAGGGAAGAGCCCACCCAGCGGGCGCTGGGCCTGGCCCGGGGGGAGCACTGGTGATGCCCGACGAGGCTGCATGGCCACAGCGGGCTGTGGCTTGTGTCCTCCCGCCTCCCCTTCGCTCTGCACCGTCCCAGGGCATTCACACCGTGTTTCCTAGGCCTGTCTCTCCCGTCCCCCCGCTCTGCCCCCCACTTTGGCTGCTGCCGGGCGAGGCAGCTCCTGGACAGAGCCCATTCTCCCACTTCTCATCCTGCCTGGGCTGGCCCGGCCTGGAGCTGGCCCCTGGGTGGCTGGGCCACCCTGTCTTGTGCTGCCCTCGCTGCTTGGGGGTGACAGCCCCCCACTAGCACAGCCGGGCTCCCCCCCAGGCCTCTGCAGCTCTGGTGTGGGTGAGGATGGCTGAGCTCATCCCTGGAGCTGGGCCCTGTGCCCAGCCCTCCGTGGTGCTGCTGGGAGGGGGTGTGTGGCTCTGCTGCCACAGCTGCTCTCCTGGGGCCCAGCTCTGGCCTGTGCCCGCGGCTCCAGGCCCCAGAGGAGCCTTGTGACCCAGGTGCAGCCCCTGTTCATATGACAGCCCCAGTCCTGCTGGGTGGAGAGCGGCCGGCGGTCGCTGTAGTGCTGCTGCCTCCCTCCCAGCACCCTGCACACGGGCTGCTCCTGCCTGGCTCAGCACCCCGGCACAACGCTCAGAAGCCCGAGGCCAGCGCCTCTCTCCTGAGGGGTGCTGAGGTGCTGGGCCCAGGGGAGCTGCCCTGGGCAGGACTGATGTTTGCAGATGTGCAGATCTGTACAGGTGTTAACTATGGGGTCAAACTGTATTTGTCGAAGGGAAGGAAACCCTTCTGTCTCTTGCTGTGTCTGTACCAAGTTCTGTAAATAGGGATCTGTCAGCCAGAATAAAGCTCTCCTGTGGCAGCCAGCCCTGGCAGGGGGGTGTGAGGGACAGCGGGTGGCACCGCGGGGCCAGCTCTGGGCCGTGTTGTCCACACTGACAGCTCTTGAGGTAATTGTAGAGATCACACCCAGAGACTGATGGTGGTGGGGGCAAGCTTGATGAATTGCTGCAGCCTGGAGGGCAGGAGGAGAGGGGGAAGCAGATCCCACTGCCCCCTGTGCCACTTCCCTCCTCACCACACAGTCGGGCCTGGCTCAGGCCCTCCGCTGGGTGGGCTTTGGGGCGAGAAGTCCAGGGTGCAGGTCCAGGCTGTGCCCTGTTTGAGCCAGTGGCTCAGGGGTTTGTCTGAGGGGATCTCCTCAGCCAACATGTAGTTGGTGGAGTGGCCAGTGCCTGTAATGGGGAGCCAGGGCGGGAGAGGGTGGTACTGTGGCACCATGGCCAGGGTGTCCCTTACAGGTGAGACCCTCTGTCATGTCCCTGTGTTAGGGGATGGGCTGAGCAGAGCTGGGCAAAAAGGCTCCTGGATTTCCTAGTGTGGGCTTGAGAACCTGGACAGAGGCACTGCTGCACAGCCAGCAGTGAGCTCTCAACCTGGAGCTGGAGGAGCAGCTCCTGCAGCCTCTCCTGGGCTGCCCTTCTGCCTGCTTCTGCACTCTCCCTGCCTGCTGGAGACGTGTCTTCAAGGCACCACACACAAGACTCTTGTAGATGGGGCACAGGTAGGTGCCAGAGGCTTCGTTTGGGGACAGGAAGCAGCCAGATGACAGCCATCTCCGTGTAAAGCTCCTTGGGCTGCAACTCCACCAACTGAAACCCAGCGGGGGCCCAGCGGGCACCTTCCAGGCACAAGCCATGGGTGTAGCAGCCTTGGTCAGGAGGGTGCGTGCGCTTCCTCATGGGCTCCTTCATCACCTGCAGAGAAGGGTGGGCCCAGGGCCTCGACCAACGTGTGTCCCCGGGGCTCAGCCCCAAGGACCCCGTAAGCTGCTCTGCGCTAAGGCAGCGCTGCTGGTGGAGAGCCCCCGCATGGGCTGTGCTGGGTTTTGCGGCATCTTGCCCCACGGAGCCCTGGGGCAACCTGGGCCAAAGCCCAGGGAGAGGGCTGGAGCGGTGGAGAGGTGTCCTTGCCTTGCAGAGGTGTCTGGCAGTGTGGGTGTCTGGGCAGCCATTGGCTCCTCGGGCAGGGCAGGGCTAGAACTGCACCTCTGGTCTTGTGGCGGCAGACTCCAAAAACGTCCAGAAAAATCCAGAGTCTCTTGGTAATCTACTGACCGTGAAGCTAAAGGAGATGGTGTCGATGGAGATGACGGACTTCCTGGTGCGAGGAAGGCCAGAAGCTAGCTGGTGAAGGACAGGGGGCATTCTACCTGTGTTTCACATGGGCTGTTACATACAGAGATCAGGGTGCCTTGGCCAAGGTGGCCCAGTGAGCCACCTCTACTCCTCAGACTGGAAGCGTTTGGAGGCCAGAGCCAGCTGGGCAGCTTCTGGGGGGCTGGGCTATTGCATAGGTGGGAGAACTCCTTCTTTCTGTGTTTGGGCTCTGCCCCTCAGGGGATCACCACACAGATGCAGCAGCTGATGACCATGCAGGAGAACCTTTACCACATGCTGATGGACCTCCTGAATGACTTGAAGGTCAAGTGGAAATCTATGGAGAGCCCTATCCTGCAGACTGAGCACAACCTTTATGTGTATTTTTACTGTGATGAGGATCAGCTGAGAGAGGTGGTAGAACAGCTGGAGAAAAAGCCATTGGCTTTCTCCAAGAGACCACTGATGGAGCTGCCCTATGTGAAGGAGTAGGTCAAAGGGACCTCTTACAGAAGTGGTGTCTTCCTTTGTATGGACTGGGTCGTTAATCCTGGACTGTGAGAGAACTCTGGTGGTCCTGGTTCTGGTGGCAAGTTACCTAGGTCACAGCTCAGCAGCTGGGCTTAGCAGCAGGGAGCTTTCTTCTTTAATGAGGCTTCCTGGGGCTGGTGGGTAGGTGAGATGACTTGTAAGAGATCCATGCCTCTTGTGAGTTGATATTGGAGGAGGCTTTTCATGGCAGCTCTGTGAGAAGATGGGTGCTGGGGGCAAGAGGCCTGTGTCTGTGTCCTTCCCCGCCTTCCAGCCAAAGGAGTTGCATATGTTTTGTGTGGAATAAAACACTCTGGTGCTCACACACAGAGCAATAAGCCTGTCCTCTACAGACCTTTCACCTGTGTGGTGAGAGCTTGTGCTTGCTGAGTTGGCTCTCTTGGCTGTGGGCTGTCACGCTTGCCAGGCTCAGAGGCCCCCTCCCATTTCAAGCTGGTATTCCTTGAAATCAGCCCTCTAGCCAGCACCTCTTCCTCTTCTCTGCCTGTGCTGGATCTGCCTTCAGGACCTGCTGGTGCAGACTGTGCTGGTGGCTCTGCCCCCAGTACTTGGGGCTGCACAGTGGTCCTGCTGCTGCCCCCACGGACAGACACTGTGGGCTGAGCACTGAGCTCTCTGGCACGAGATGCAACACCCAAGGGCCAAGTGGTGCCTCTCTGAGCTTCTCAAGCTGAGGAGCTGTGTGGACAGCTGTCCAGCCCGTGGGCCCAGGGAGATGGGTGGAGATGCTGGAAAAGACTGGGCATGCTGCAAGCCTATAGAAGGGAAACTGCTGCCAAGTGAGAGGCTGTCCAGGACCAGACCCAGCTCTTTCACCCTCCTCTTCCACCCAGCTACCTCTGTAACATCACTCTTGTTGAGGTTTCTCAGCCTGGCAAGAGCAGCATCCAGGGCTGGGAGGGCTTCAACCAGGTCCTTCTGAATGTCATCTGCAATGGCTTGGGCTGGCTGAGCTTTCACTTTGTCCTTCATCTCCTCAGCCTGCACAGCTGCCCTTGTCTCCTCAGCCACAGCTGTGTCCACCTGCAACACCTGAGCAGCCTCAGAAGTGTGCTGGAGCCAGAGCTCCCCTTTGGCTTGGCTCAGCACCCACTGCTAGGTAAGGATCAGAGCTGTCATGGCAGGTCCATGCGCTTCCCTCCAGCAGAGCCAAAGAATCACAATGTGATTTTGGCTGGAAAAGACTTTTGAGATGGTAAGTCTAACAACTAAACCATGTCCCTAAGTACCACATCTACACATTTTCTAAATACCTCCAAGGATGCTGAGTCAGCTACTTCCCAGGACAGTCTGTTCCAGTGCTTGACAACCTTTTTGTTGAAGAAATTTTTCCCAATGCCTAATCTGAACCTCCCCTGGGAGGAGCCTTCCCTTGCAGGAATTAGTTGCTCTGGCCATTCTTATTGGCAGAGGGAGAGGATGTATAGGGATGGAGAGGAAGAACTAAGTTTATGCTGAAGGTTTAGTTCTGAAGCTGCCACTTCTGCCTCCCCCGGGACTGAAAGACTACCAGGAGGTGTAAAGAGAATGCAGAGTGTAGCCCAACCTTTATCTGGGAGTGGGGGAGATGGCAGAGTCCCCTTCACCCGCAGCGCTGTCAGTCAAACAGAGGTGCTACCTCTGGCCACCCCACGGTAGGAGACTGGCAGAGCGGAGCACAAGCAGGAGGGACGGTAGTGACGGTTCTGCAGTGGCGTGAGTGACCGTGTGATGATCCCTCAGGTTTTGGCTAGCAGGGCGGGCTCAGTCCCCGGGGGATGGGGTGGGGTGGGGGGTGTCCAGCAGCGGTACCTGCGGCTGCTCCAGGGTTGCCAGGGTGTCCTTGGCTGCCTGTGCCGGGAGAGGGCGGGCGGACTCTAGCTCCTCCGGCATCCTCGATACCTTCCCCGCTGTTTGCAGGAGCTGTGGGAGCAGAGAAGAGCGAGAGCCCAGGCAGCAGCCACAGAAAGCCCCAGGAAAGGGCTGTGCGGCCCTGGCGGGAGCTCCCTACCCACTGCCAGGCTGTACAGAGCAGGTAGTGCCCTGGTCCCTGCTGCCACAGCAGCCTGGCACAGCGGGGTGCTGATAACCAGCAGGGTCTGCACACGGGGGGTGTTACTTCATGTGCTCCCAGCCAGCAGGCACAGTGCTGCTGTTATGGGGCTTTCAGTTAAACACCTGATAAGGGACATCCTGAGGGATGGTGAGCTGCAGAGATGTCTGGGGTTCTGAAGACTGGGTACCATCATACTTTTGGAGTGGTTACAGCCTCAGACCTTCACAAAGACTGCCTTTGGCAGAAGGCACAGATCTCTCTTGATTTAGTATTTTTTTTTCCTGTTACATGGGAGATGTGTAGGGCACCTCACTGCATCGTGGCAGCTATCAGTACACTCCTCTGAGTGTACTGATAGCTGCCAGGCAAAAGGGGCTCAAAGCTCTCCTGGGTGTGAGAAACAAACCTTGTCCAGGCCACTCTTCATCCTTTCCTTGGCTGTGTCCAGTTCCTGTTTCTTCTTTCCAATCAGGGAAGTAAAGATGCTGAGCAATTTGAGGTAGCTCATGGGAGTGACATAATTGTGTCTGGCCAGCTCTGCCACTTGGCACTGCTTTGCCACACTGATGGATTCTTACACACACTTGAATCTAGAAGGAGAAAGGGAAGGATCTCATTCAGTACTGAACGTGCAGTAGGCAACTCTGTGTGATGCCCACAGACTGCGAGTGGCTCCTGTACACGTGGGCCTCTTCACCATATGGAGGGAGGGTGACACGTGCCTGTGGCCATTTCAACACAAACTCCAACCACCAGCTCTGCATTGGAATGACACTGCCATAAAACATTTCTGCTACAGGGCAGGACCTTTCCACATCCATCCCTACACGTATCTAGAGATGTAGCACATCACGCACACAGCTGAGTGGGACACCTACCATCGCATTGATGTCTTCAGTACAGGCATCAAGATGTGGGATCTCATACAGAAGGAGGAGGCAAGGCACTAGAGTGCTTCAGCAGGCCACTCATTAAACCAGTCGATGGTACAGCAGCTCACAAGAGAGGGGAACTGCCTCAAGTGTGCGTGGAAGACTTCTCCAATAGGGCTGAGGGAAAAGGATGCAGGAAAGAGGTGGTACAGGTAGTGAGAGGTACAAGGATAAGACAGCTCTTCTGCTTCTGCAGATCCATCCTAAGCTCTTACACACAAGGAAGGGAATATGCCTAAGGAACTAGGTGGGGAGGGAAATAAAGAATGAAAGTTCAGGCAGTGAACTGCACATCCTAACACGTGCATCATGGCTCACTCCTTGGAAGTCCTGGGTGTATCCTGGAAGTATTAAGATGATGCTGGGGGGGTGTTTTCTGGGGAGACATGTAAGAAATAAATGTGATCTGAAATCTATTTCAAGCAGATTGCGCTCCCAGACAAAACAATGGCCCCCGTTCTTCCCCCTGTACTTGCACTGAAAACGCCCTCTGCACTCCTGCAGCCCTCCTGCAAAGGGCAAGGAAGGACTAATGAGCAGCAACAACATGGAGCCCTACCTCTGACCTGTACCTCATGCACAGCACCATGGGGAAAAATAAGAAAAAGCAGTTGCTTAAGCTGTACGCCAGTCACGTGCCCACGTGCTGTGGAGATCACTCTGGGTAACTACAGCCCCAGTCTCAGCTATAAGAAATCATCTGTGTGATCACCTGGCTCCAGTAAAGCCTACCCTGACCCCTGCCCAGCATTTCCAAGTGAACAGCCATGCTCAGCCGTGTCAAGGGTGGGAGTGACTCTGAGGACAAGCCTCCTGCTGCTCATTTACTGCCTCGCTGCAGATAAAGTGAGGTCAGGGTCTTCCTGCCTTGCGGCGGCTGCAACCAGAGGCCACACTGCTCTGGCTCTTCATTCCTTCAGCACAGACACTTCACTGTTCAGGTAAAGCTCACTGATGTGGGAGACAGAGTAATTGTAGGGATGTGTCACAGGCTGTGGGACGATCTCCCTCTAGAGCTACACTCACCTCTCTACCTTTGCTAAATCAGAACGACACAGCATCCATCTGCTTGACTAAAGAAACCCTCCTGTGCTCCTCTTCTCCCACACATGCTTCTCACTGCAGGGAAAAGGATGCAAGAACAAGCAGGATTTGACAGATGCTCATCTCCCTGCTTAGGGCACTGCCAGAAGGGACTTGGCACCTATGATAATGAAAGCAGTAAAAAAGCTATGGGGTGCACCACTTTGATTTCCAGAAGTTTGCCTCCTCGTTAGTGAGTTGCAGCTTACAGTAACAAGCCAACATTACCCTGTGGAACCAGCATCTCCTGGTATCTTTGAAAACAGTGAGCATTATGTTACTTAGGGCTTCCAGTGGTCAGTGTGGTTCTTATTTCTGATGCCTCCAAACCCTTAGATGGAGCTGAAAGAGGTTTCCTAGAGCAAAAGAAGAACCAGCCCACTCACACACAGCTCTACAGTCTCTCCAGCAGCAATCACACCACCTTTAATTTCCCTGGGGCTTTTTTTATAAGATGATGAAGGTGGGCTACTTAAGAGACAGAGCTGTGCCAGCTTTGTATCAAGCTCCTCACTCCTCCTTGAGGGGATTTATTGAGCTTAGAAATGTGTTTTTGACTCCTTTTGAGATGGAGCCCACCATGCTACTACTCCTGTACCCGTGTGTCTGTGAATAGGAATGTCTTGGGTAGACTTTGAAGGCTTGCCTTCATCAAGATCTTCCTCACGCCATCTCGCCATTCAGTCATGCCATAATTTTTGGACAGTTTGATCTGGAAACACTCATACTCTGTCCTAAAGGAAAGAAAAGCCTGTGGAGTTACAGCAAATTAAAATCTACTCTTTTGTCAAAGCTGAGGGTGTGTTGTGGACTCAGGGGAGAGCAAGTTGCTTGCCAGCAATGAGTCCTGAGCACAGCCTTCCTTGTGCTTACTTAGCCACCAGCCATGAGCATGCTTTGCTGGAAGCAGAGATACCAGAGCCAGAAGTACAACTCCATGTGCTAAGAGAGTCCTGCTGCTGCCTGCACCCGGTGCCTCAGAGTGTGGAGGGAGCAACCCAACGTGAATTTCTTTGTGATGCTGCCCTCGGGGGATGGTGTTTTTCTCTAGGATTGAACCCTGTACCCTGGAAGAATTTTCTTCCCCCAGCCATTTTCTCTGGCTCTTCCAAGCTTCCCCTTGAGGCTGCAGCTCCCAAGACGCACCCGTCCCGCTTGCCTGGCTTCCAGTGTCACTTGCTCACTTGTCACTAGCACCTCCTGGCCCTGTCTTCCTGCTGCCCAGCCCCCAGGAGGCAGCCCCCATCTCCCCCAGCCCTGCTGAGCCAGCTGACCTGGGCCACGCTGGGCCATTTGCTGCATGCCTGCAGCAGTGACCCAAGCAGTGACCCAAGCCCAGTTTTCCAAGTGTGGCTTTGCACGTTACCTGGCCCCTAGCTCAAGAGTCAAATCTGAGGCGTCAGCAGCCAGAAAGACGTGTAACTGGGAGCAGGAAGGGTGGGAAAGGAGGTTCTCTGGAGGCAGGCCTGTGGGAGCTGCTCATGCATCAGAGCCCATTACTTACCTGTGGGATGCCAGACTGGGGAGAGACTCTCTCCCACGTCCCCCAACACCCAGGAGAGGAGCATTCCCCACAGCTTGCCGCAGGATCCGGCTGATTCGACCAACGTGCTGTATTGCCTCCACAGAGAGCACGAACTTCAGCTCTGGTGTTGATCTGGTTGTAGTCCTCCAGGTAATCCTCGAGCAGTCTTCAGCTTTGGGCAGAAAGTGTCAGTTGTGGCTACCAGAAAAAAGTGTTTGAGAGGGGACAAGGTGGCTTTGGGCAGGCAGAGCCTGGTCTTCAGCAGGGTCTGGGGGCAGCTGCCTCTCTAGGTTGTGGGGAGGTGGTGGCTCTCTTTGCTCCATGCTCCTAGAGGAACTGCCATTAGACTGAGCTGAATGTAGCTACTGGTGGTGGCAGCAGCTACTGGATGGTGACATTAAACTAACCCAGGCAAGTGACCAAGGTCTGCTGTATCCAATGGTGTAGCTTGCCTGGAGGGATGCCGAGGCATAGTTCAAATTAGATAGTTTAAGGGTGCCTGACTCACGCTGGTCCCAGGCTCTGTGAGAGCTTCCTCATGCAATAGCTGCCCACTGCTGCATCCCATGATTTGGATCCTGGCTGGAAAGGGTAGGTGCTGGCAGAAAACCCAGCTGGCTGCAGGTAAGCAGAGACACACACTCTTCTCCCAGTCCAGCCACGGCACAGAACAGCTGCAGGCGCAGACGCTCCTGCCCTTTCCAGGGCTCTTTTCAACAGCCCCCTCAGTCCAGGCCAGGAGATGAAGCAGCACCCTGGGATTTGGTCATATCTCCTCATCAATCTCACTGTGAACCCGGGCAGGTGACATCAGCTGGATTTCACACTCTGCTGAGGTTGTGCCTAGATGCCAGAGCCCTGAGCAGGAGCGGATGGCGCAGCAGGTCGGTAAGCTGAGCTGCCTCAGCCGCGCTCCCCTCAGTGGGGACAGACCTACCTACTCTGCAAACGAGTCTGGAATGCTCTGTTAATTACCAGTCCTTGCCACACCACTATCACAGAGAGAGGACAGGATAATCATCTGTTTCTGATAATGAGTGCAAACGCACTGCTCATTGCCTTTGCTTAATTAGCCCTCCCAAAGCAGGCACAGTATCTTTTCCAACAGAGAACCTGGCAGTAGCGTTAATTACTTGGAAAGGTCAACGGTGAAATCTTTAATGGCAAAAGTAGCACTGTTTGGGGGGAACATGATGGTTCTTCCCAGAAAATTTCAGTTTCCAGGCTGGAATTTCAGCACAGCAGGCTGCTCCCTGCAACCTCCCAGTGCACCAAATGCAACCACTATCCAGCTCTGGAGTAGGATTTCACTGGAGAGCTCTGGGAGAGTTTGAGATTCCAGACACCTTTGATTCAAGCTGTCCTGTGGATACTGTTAATGTTTTCGAAGACAGTATCACGATTCCCTGGGTCCTTACCTTTTCCTGGCTCTCTACTGCTTTGTACATTTTGATATTGTCACCTGGCTCCATGAAGTCCCCAGGCAGAACTATCTGGGAAGGGACAACCTCCTCAAAAGTGGTGCCCATGTCCTCCATCATATTCTTCATCAGGTTGTCAAACCAGGTCTGGTTCTTCTTGCTGACCAGGTGATCACAGAAGACCTGGCAGCTCTTGAGGTACCACAGCCTCCGCAGGTCCAGTTTATTCTGGTAGGAAATCCCAACAAAACACCCCTGTGAGGAAAGCAGAGAGAGCATTGGAGAGCATTGCTGTCAGGAAAGCTGGCTCCTAGTCAGCTCCACTCCTGCTAGAAGGCAGCTGGAGTGGAGAAAGAACTGAGTGGAGGGAACTTCATTCCCTTCTTCTCTCAAAAACAACTCTTGTCATAACAGCTGCTTTGCAGAGAGCTTGTTATTGCTTCAGCTAATCCCTCCTTTATTTGTCCATATGTCAGGCTTTCCTTGAGAGATTTACACTTCATGTTGTCTGTAACTTCCCCCAGTTTGATTTAATTTTTACTATTTTCAGAAGTTCCTGTGCTTTTAGGAAAGATCCTTTTATTCATGTGCAACCTGGAACCAGAGTCCCAAGTACTTCCTGTGGTAAGTCAATCTCTTCTGGCTAGGCTGGAGCCAGAGCAAGGTCCTCAGGTGAGCCAAAGAGGCCTCCACCACTACAGGCTGGTAACAGGACAGCATGGCTGTCCCCACTTGGTCCCCTATGACCCCACCCAGCCCTGAATGGCCTGACTGCATTGTACTGACTCTCTGTGCCCAAGGGCTGGGGTGGCAGTGGGTGGGGGGTCAGTTTCCTCCTGGTCCTAGGCAATATAGTCAAAGGGAAGGTCACCACACTTGCTGAATGGTACCAAATGGTGGCTTCAGCAAGACATTGAGGCCTGTACTGGAACGCTTCTGGTGTTCCCCAAGTTGTGCTGATGAGAGGACTCACCTCAGTCTTGCTGGCTCAGCCATAAGCATGCCTGGGAACACCTTGGAGAGCTCTCTCAGGTTGAAGGTGTAATGTGACTTCGCTGGCGTGGGCAGCAGCTGCGACGCGATGATCAAATACGGACAGATAGTGGCCTCAACCAAGCGTTTGTTCAAGTCTTTGACTGCAAGTGGTCCTGCTGCAGAGACAGAGAGGATGCCAAGATGGTGACTCTGGGATGAGAAGGTCCTCGAGACAGACAGGTGGCACCAGGTGGCAAAGGTGTTGCTAGCACTTGGCCAGGAACACACTCGTCTTCTGCTTTCTTATGCAGAGACCGTGTGTGGACCTGCCCAGGCACCTGCTCGCTGCAGTGGACAGTTTGCCAATGAGTTCCCCACCCAAAAGACATCAGATCTGGGCAGGGAAGAATGCATCACAACAATTCTGGGATGTTAAGGCTCCATGCACCACAGGGAGAGAGGAGACACCACCAGGCAGGTGTCTACCTGAAGCACTCGAGAGGTTTTCCTGCTCCCTCAGCGAAGTCTCATCTACTTTTAAGCCAGAAGGTGTGAGTGCTTAGCTGAACCACCTCACAACTCTGTGAGCTCAGCAAATGCCAGGCCACTGAGGAATCATTTCTTATGCAATAGTCTGGCAAGATTTAAACATCTGCCAATTTTAGAGGATAAAGTCTTTATTATTATTTTTTTCTCCCAGTCAAGTTAATTACAAATGCTCCTGGGGAAGCAGAGACATGTGACACCCTAGAATTGTGCAGGCGCTGTTTTTGCATTATTTCCAAAATTCTTTCATTTCTTTTTAAAATCACAGACTAGATGCTCGTAGTCAGGTACTGATGCTTGTGACTAGTGCAAGCACTGAAAGCTCCACTTTGCTTCTCTCACAGCCCACTGTTCCCACTCCTTTCTCCTGGCAGATTTGCATGTGAGGGCACATTTGCAAAGATGATCCTAAATTCCCACCCTGTCAAATACCAGAGGACTCATTTCACTCCAAATGAACCCTTCTTTCTGGGTGGCTGTAGCACCATGCCTGGATCCTCCCTGCTCAGCTGTCCACAGGCTGCAGCAGATGGAGAGTAACAGAAGGCTCAGCTTCCACAGAAGGCTGTTGTCTGGGCATGTGTCTGTCTGCTGAAAGCCCAGGTAAGCTCTGCCACACTGTGCCCATCAGCTGCTTCTGTTCTGTCTCTCTCGTGTCTTTCTGCTCTTACTTATGCACTGGACCTCTGTAACTTTTTTTCTCACAGGAGTCCAGCTAGAAAAAGACAGAAAACCTGAGTTAATGCTCTACTTGCTGAGGTGAAGGATATCTGCATCATCTATCACAAACAGAATCCTCTTTCAAGGCCTAAGCTCTGTGGGACACCTTCAGAACCTGTGAAGGCCAAAGCTGAAGTTTCCTGATTTGCTCCAGCGGAGTCTGGACTGAACAGCGTACGAGCTCGTTTGCTAAGATCCAAACAACACTTTCAAAAAGCATCAGCAAATATATACAAGTTCCAGCTTCACAGAAGCACAGAACCACAGACTGGTTGAGGCTGGTGGGGTTTCAAAGCCCATCAAGGTCCAACTCCCTGACATGGGCAGGGACACCTTCACCCCCGTCCGACCTGGCCTTGAACACCTCCAGGGAGGGGGCAGCCACCACTTCCCTGGGCACCCTGTGCCAGGGCCTCACCACCCTCAGAGGGAAGAATTTCTTCCTAACATTCAATGTAAATCTGCCCCTTTCCAACTTAAAACCATCCCCCTTGTCCTATCACTCCAGGCCCTTCTAAGTAGTCCCTCCCCAGCTTTCCTGTAGTCCCTTCAGGGACTGGAAGGCTGCTATAAGATCTCCCTGGAGCCTTCTCCTCTCCAGGCTGAAGAGCCCCAACTCTCTCAGCCTGGCTTCATAGGAGAGATGCTCCAGCCCTCTTATCATCTCTGTGGCCTCCTCTGGGCCTGCTCCACCAGCTCCACGTCCTTTCTATGTTGGGGACTTCAGAACTGGACACAAGACTCCAGGTGGGGTCTCATGTGCATGGAGTAGAGGGGGAGAATCCCCTCCTGTGACCTGCTGGCCACGCTCCTTTGGATGCAGCCCAGGATACATTTGTCCTTCTGGGCTGTGAGCACACATTGTCATCTCATGTTGAGCTTCTTGTCCACCAGCAACCCCAAGTCCTTCTCTGGAGGGCTGCTCTCTGTCACATCTCCCAGCCTGTATTGGTGACAAGGATTTCCTGGACTCAGGTGAAGAACCTTGCCCTTGGCCTTGTTGAACCTCTTGAAATTCACATGGGCCCACGTCTCCTGCTTGTCCAGGTCCCTTTGGATGACAATCTGTCCTTCCAGTGTGTCAACTGCACCACTCAGCTTGGTGTCATCTGCAAACTTGCATTCAACCTCACTGTCAACATCATTGATGAAGATATTAAATAATACTGGTCCCAGTATGGACCCCTCAAGGACATCACTTGTCATAGATCTCCATCAGGACATTGAGACACTGACTTCCAATACTTTGATCAATATTCCTCCCCTTTCTACCTCCATTATTGAGCTGACTGGCAACATGAGGAGGAAGTGGCAGGTGTCTGAAGAACTTAACAATTCAGAATGGTGGAGAAGATGGTCTTCTTGCTGCTCTCCTCCATCTCTGTGAAGGAGAGGTAGTTGAAATGGTGAGTGAGGCATGGGGTGACAGCATTCCTTCCTCCTCCTGGTGGTCCCATGGCACAGAAAAAATCAATATCTATCAGTTTTCTAAAAGCACCTTGAAGAATGAAAAACCAGGAAGGAATGTTGTTACTAAAATCCCTTGGCACAGAGCTCCATGGCAGTGTGCACATTTAGCAACAGGCCAACTTTTGCCACAAGCCATACCCATGTGTCTCCTGTCACCAGCCCCGGTGGTCCATGCACTGCTGCAGAGGCTCGATGGGTGGCTGAGCACTGTACTTCTCCAGCACAGGTATGTTCAAGTCATCAACAAGAAAAAATGGAGTACTGCCCAACTGGAGGCCCAAACACACCCTTCTGCCTGTAAGGACAGAAGCTCTGTGAGAACACTGGACAACTCCTAATGTAAAGATACTCCTAACTTGATCCAGAAGCAGATTTTTCTCCAGAGGCTTCCTGAGTCAGCAGTTTCAGCTATCCTTACACTTACACTCCATATACCCCTTTATATGAGCCTTTGCACAGAGAAGATCCAGAGCAATGACCAAGGCAATGGCTTCTTTCCAAACATGAGTGGAACTTGGTCTACTTGTGCACAGCATCAATGAATAAACAGGTGCAAATAAAAGCAAAGCTTGAGCCCACAAATCTCTTGGAAAGTTCAAACCAGAAGCTGATCAGGGAGGAAAAAGGGATGCTCGCTCACGGGGAGCAGCCATGTTTTGTCCTTGTAGTGATTTCTTGATTCCACACGAGGGTTTGCAGGCACCTGTGCTGTGAAATACAGTATTTTTGGAACAACTACAGTTGGAGCAGTTTTTACAGACACTCACTAATCCTTCCCACTTTCTTGCCACTGTATCAAGTTATTACTGGCTCTCGTGATCCCAGCTCCGATTTGCTGTGTGTCCTATTTTTTATCTACAGCTGTATGTGCTTGGGGCTCCTTTGGGTCTTGGCATGAAACTAAATGATCAAGCTGATAGCAACATGGAGCTCTGGGATGTTGTCTGTACAAATGCAGAAAGGAAATTTGCCTCTTATCCAGATTGCTGCCAATGAGCTCCTGGGTCTGATTGTCAGAGGTGCGTGCTAAAAACATCAGGCAGTGGGTGATGTATCTGAGAGGGAAGTTCTTCAAAAGCTTGTCTGTAATTGTCAGAGTCTTCCCTGTGCCAGTGGGACCGACACAGAGAACCTAGAAGTACAATCAGCAGTGCAGCACGACTGCAGGCAGACAGCCTGTGTTTTCCTTACTGGAAACTTATTGGAGGACATGCAGCTACTGCTCACTTAGGCACCCTCAGGCTGCGAGGGGACAGAAGCCCTGCTTCAGCAGAAAGGACACTCCTTCAGGGGAACAGATCTCTCTGTGTCAGCAGAATCTAACCAAAAAAGTATGAGATGGAACCATAGCAAACAGGTCAAGAGGGATGGTGATGGGCTGTTGTTGAGGCCTAGCAATCACAGCTGGGAGTTGATAATCCTTTCTGGCCCTGGTGGTGCCCAGGGACTGAATGCAGCAGCTTTTGAGCAGAGAAATACAAATCCATGAGACTGGGAAATATGCTAAAGATATTGGGTAGCTGTTAGGTTCCAACCACACTGGGAAAGGTGCCCTGGTGAAAGGAACAAGATTGAATCAAAAAAATCAAAGACAAGGCCTGGCATGTACTAACTTATGGTTGGTGAGCACAGATGGGCCATTTGGACTGTGTTCACTGTGGGCACAATAGTGTCACAGAAGTCGGTATCAGGAACCATGGTGAACTTTGCTGTAGTGTCCAGCCACTTCTCCCAGCACACCTGAAGAGTATGGATGTGTTAGAGGGGGCAGTTGCATATATCCCCTAAGGGAACAGGAAAATAGTGCTTCTGCTGTGTTCTCCATCATGGTTCCTTGTGTGGTAGCTCAAATTCTGATGAAGAATTCAGGTTTCCAGCCCCTCTGTGTAGTTTTGCCATCCATACCTTCCTATATGGCAATGCTTGTGAGTGCCTGACTCATGTCCTTTGGGAAGGACACCTGGATCCAGGTCTAGAGATCACTGGTCCAGCACCAACATACCTGCCCTCTTCTGAAAATGGGGATCAAAGGTGATGGAGCAATTTGTGATATTTGCAAGAATGGGAATTCTCTCCTAAGCTGACCTATCCAATGTCCACTCCCCAGAGAGAGCTTAGCTGGGAACCTACCTACTACACAAGTGTGATGGAGGTTTTGTCAGGGGTGTGCTGGAGAGCACTGAGTGTTCCTGACCATTCATGTGGCCTTCCCACAGAGATGATGCTGGCAGCTCCTGCTAAACATATGATGCTTGTGTAGGGCTCCTTACTTTGCTCTGTAAGAAGAGGACACATTTTTTCCTTTTCCCTCTTTTTTTTTTTTTTTTCTTCTCTCTTTTTTTGTCTTTTAGCCCAGGAGCTGGTGGCTATCAGTCAGATGGGCCTTGCATGTCCTACTGCTGTGCAGTCTCCTGTGAAAAGGATGGCAAGTTTGGCTGCCTTGTTCCTCCTCCAGACTCAGCTGCACACAGTTCTGCTGCTGTGCACCACCTTCTCACACAGAGAGACCTTTCCACCTGAGCCTCTCCCTGTCCTCCCCCAGCACCCACACTGGCAGAAGCACTCAGGTCTGAAGTGAGCAGCCCTTGGCTCAGATTGGAAACATCTGCTTCACAACCTGGAGGGCAAGAAGCTGCCTTCTTTCTTTAATGAAAGCTTGGTTTCACTTTACACATTCTCAGTTGGTTCCTACCAGCCTTTGATATTTGCCCTTGATGAGAAGATCCTACCAAATCTCACAGGACTTGTTGCTTCCTGCTCCCTCTCTGCAGATTTCCCTCCTTGGAGTTACTTGTGTTTTACCTCTCTAATGACCTCCTCATCCAGATCATCTTCAGCACTGTTAAGCCCAGCATCATACAGTTTATAGTCATAAACCAGTCCTTCTGGGAAAAGTAAGTGGATCTGTGGGAATAAAGCTGTGGCAGACCTGGCTGCCACTCAGCTGAATTCACATGAGCACCTGCACTACTGCAAGAAAGACTTTAGTTAGTAACAGTCCCTCTTCCAGATCTTCCAGCTCCAAGAGTCCCTCAAAGTTTGAAGCAGATCTGGTATGCCAGTCCCTGAGCGGGAGCCCATGAAAAGCCTTCAGGCATTCAAGAAGTTCTGACCCTCACTCTTCACTACTAGTTTCTCTGTAATGAGATAAGATCTGCTGTGCCTTTGCTCACCCTTTCCTTCGCCATCTCCTCCCTCAGCCACAAGCTGGAGGCTATGCAGCCTTGGGAATCTCCTGTAGCACGCACACTCCAGACCAAGGCAAATATAAACCAGGGTTCGACCCGCTCTCCAACATGAGTGGACTTCTCCTGGGGAATTGTCCTAATTCCCTGAGAACCAGAGAAGTGCAGAAGTAAAAATCTCAGGCACAGTTATTGTACACAAACCCCACACCTCTTAATGTGCTTGTAATTCTATTCAGTGTCTATGTAACATTTTCTAGCCAGTTTTTCACAGGCCTCATTAATGTGTCCTGTGGATTAAAACTTGCTCCTTCATTGGTGTGCCTGAGAGACCCCCCTCGTTGAACTAATGTCATGCAACAGGGGCTCGGAGAAGAATCTAGTCTTTGGTTTTTAATTTGAAAGTTGTCCAGCCTTCTCACTACCAATTCTCAAAGGACTTGCAATCTGAAGTACATTGCTTCTTAGCTCTAATCTCGGCTTTCTGCTCCTTCTCCAATTCCCTCTGCTGTAAATAAAAGCGAACCTCTTCCCTCCAGCCTGGTAGGCACAGAGCTTATCTTCTGCTCTTTCAGTGGGCAAAGCATAATCCTTCCAGGTTTACCTGTGCTTTGCAGGATGTATTGCCTTCTGCCACGTAGGTGAGCTACAGCATGACCTTCCTGCACCTCTGGTGACTAACCCTCTGCATGACTTAACACCTTGAAGAGTTACAAGCACACAGAAGTGACAGCAGTGACAAAATCATACCTCAGTGGAAAAGAAAGGCTAAAAAAACATTCCAAGAGTGTGAGGAGGCTCCTTGTGAGGTTACTGTCCACTGAGTTAATTATCTCCTTCACAAACCTCAGGACAAAGCCAATGGCCTCCTGTAAGGAGAAGCAGGAACAGTTCAGTGCCACCATCCGACCATTTCCCACTGCAGCCCCAGCACCACTGTTTTGCTGGGAGAGAAGCAAGTCAAACCCTTTGGTTTAGTCTTAACCACAAGAAACCTCTAGGCCTGCCTTTTGATTCTGTGCAACAACATCAGGCCCCTTGGGCCACTGCTGCCCTTAAAGGGCTTGTTCCCTTCAGAGCTGCCTTTCCTTTACAGCTCCGGGCTATTTGCTAAGAGTGTCTGAGGAGCAGAGCAGGAATAACAAGACTTGTCCTTAAACCTTCTCCCTTGAGTAGATCCACTGTAAGCACCAGGGATGTTTTTGTCCAGATGATAATTTAGAAATGAAATTAAACAAACTGTAATGACCAATTAAATTAACTCACGTCTGTACGGATCAGTGATTAGCCTCTATTAAACCCAGGAAATTCACAGAGCTGTTTGTATACTGCTAGTCTGAAATGTTCCCACAAAGGGATTGAAATCCAGGCCTGGGTAAGTCTGGACTAGTTGAGATCTCAGCTGACAAAGCTCCAAGCCAGGAAAGGGCTGAAACAGGAAGGGCATGATAGTTGACCCTGAGGAATCTCCTGGAGAGTGATGCTAGCTGCTCTGAGAAGGGCTGCATGATGCCTGAGATGTTTTTCAGCCAGCACTCAGATGAAGAACTCCAGCTCCAAGATGCTGGGTTCCAGGTAAACCATGCCACAGCAGGAGACTGTGGCAGGGGAAGCAACAGCCAGATCTTGGGCTTCAAACATCATGGTCATGCTCTGGAAATTTTAAGAGAAGACAAAGCAAAGACAAAATCTGGTGAAGTTGAAATCTTCCCCTTTGTTGCATAAACCCTCTTTTTGTTGCATTTATGTGGCACAGCAGAGGTCTGACCAGCACAGGGCTGCCACTGAGACACCAATTTCCATACAACTCTACCACAGAGTTGTATGTGAAATAGAATCATAGAATGATAGAATGGCTGGAGTTGGAAGGGACTCCCAGAGGTCATCTAGTCCAAGCCCCCTGCAAGAAGCAGGGACACCCCCAACTATATCAGGTTGCTCAGGGCCTCATCCAACCTGGCCTTGAACATCTCCAGGGATGGGGCATCCACCACCTCCCTGGGCAACCTGTTCCAGTGCTCCACCACTCTTACAGGAAAGAACTTTTTTCTAATATCCAATCTAAATCTCCCTCCCTCTATTTTAAAACCATCACCCCTTGTCCTGTCACAACAGGCCCTACTGAACAGCCTCTCCCCATCTTTCTTGTAGGCCCCCTTGAGGTCCTGGCAGAGCTCTAGAAGGTCTCCCCAGAGCCTCCTCTTCTCCAGGCTCAACAGCCCCAACTCTCTCAGCCTGTCCTCTTAGGAAAGGTGCTCCAGCCCCTTTAGCATCTTTGTGGCCTCCTCTGGACCCTCTCCAACTGCTCCATGTCCTTCTCATGTTGTGGGTTCCAGCACTGGCCACAGTACTCCAGGTGAGGTCTCCCGAGGGCAGAGTAGAGGGGGAGAATCCCCTCCCCCACCTGCTGGCCACGCTCCTCTGGATGCAGCCCAGGATGCGGTTGGCTGCTGGGCCCCCAGAGCACATTGTCGGCCATGTTGAGCCTCTCACCCACCAGCACTCCCCAGTCCTTCTCCTCAGGGCTGCTCTGGAGCCACTCTCTGCCCAGTCTGGAGTTGTGCCTGGGATTGCCCCGACCCAGATGCAGGACCTTGCACTTGGCCTGGTTGAACCTCATGAGGTTGGCACGGGCCCACCTCTCCAATGTAAAAGGCAAGTCTATTCCAAGAGAGAGAAAAGACAACAGGCAGCAAAAGCAGGAGGGATGAGTTACCTCTGTCAGCTTGATGATTTCCTCTGGCTGAGACACAGCTTCTTATTGTCACCTAACACCGTGTTCATATTCTCAATCCACAAAGCATCAACTGGCCCATCACACACGTACCACTTCTTGCCAGGGTCTGTGGCTGCAGCTCCGCGCTGGGTGAGGAAGGACAGGATTCCATCTGTCTTGAAAGGTGGAAGGCAGGCAGGGCTTGGCTCACTCTGGTTCTCCTGAAATCAATGGCAGAGCTTCCACCATATAAAGCAACAGAGCCAGAATCTTACCCTAGTTCACCTGCCCAAGGATACCTGTGCCTCAGCTGTTGGTGAACTGCAAAAAAGTCCATCTCATCCTTCCTTTTACTGAGACATGTATCTGAGTGGCACCATGAGACAATTCCTTTGGGCATTAGGATCTGGACTTCATGTTATCCAACTCTAAAATGACAAGCTTCCCTTTAATATCTCTGTCCTCAGCGGAAAGGAGGGACCTTGCTAGCACCCAGTTCAGGTCATAGGTGGGTTATCCGCTCTCTGGAGGTGCTTCTTTTTCACTGACTGTACAGGGAGACTCATGCTAATTCAGTTGTGTCAGCTGGGGAATTCTAGATTGGGAGGATGAATCTAAGTTAAAGAGGATGACTCTACCCCCTTTGTAACTGAAGCTCCCCCTTCTCAGCTACCTGTGAATCTGGGTGGTGCTGGAGCTGGTGGACACATGACACCAGACACACAGGGAATGCTGGCTGTTGACAGCAAGAACGTAGTTTGCACATGGAAACCTGGAGTGCAATCTCTGTCAGACCCAGGACTCTCCTCCCGTTATTAAATAATTATTTGTTATATTTATAGTGCTAGTGAGTTCCAGGGTATGTCACTGAGACTAAGGGAAAACAGTCTGCTTGGAAGCTCAGCTGATTAAACCAGATGGATTTGTCTGTAAGTGCATTTTACATGGCTGCTGTAAAATTTTCTCTTTGCCATGTTGACATGTCTGTGTGCTGCCAGAATCACACCATAAACAAACTGTTGATCTTAACTGGAATATCGTATCTGATGTCCTTCAGTAAAGATGGACCAGAGCCCAGGTTGGAAGCTCTGGTTCTCAGCATCAGGAATGTTTACTTGCATGCACTTTTCCTAGAGTCAGTTTCATATTTATTTAGTTTCCCTGGTTTTAATGCAATCTTAACTTTCCCTTAAGCAAGTGGTGGGTGACAGGACCAAAGGGAGATTCACACTGCTTCCCACACCTTAGCTTCTGGATAACCTAAGCTGCAAAGTCAACCTCAGGTCACAAACGGAAACGTAAGCGGTAGGATCTGGCTGTCAAGAAGGCAAATGGGCTATTGGCTCCTGTTTCCAAACCATGTTAGCAAGCAGGAGCCCTGGTAACGGGAATGAAATGCCCCTTTATGCCTGAAAGTCATCCCTCATCATTCAAGGCCACCAGTGTGTTTACACAGAACAATTCAAGCGCTCAGCACAGAGGTCACTTCTCTTCAGAAGCAAAGCGAGTGTTTTTAAGCTGCTGTATCTCAGAGCAGGGGCATGTGCTCCAAAGCAATTGAATTATTCCTTGTTACGCAGTTTAGTGCTGCCAGCTGAGCTGCAGTAACTGTCTGGGCATGTGCTGCCAGCCGGGGCAGGCACACAATGAAAGATGTCAGCTTAAATCACCATGACCGGCTATTGTAGCTTGGTGAGGAGAAGGACTTGATCACTTCTGGTTTTATGCCACTACTCTAAATAGTTCTCAGGCTTGAAGAGAAGACGCTTAAGACCAGAAGAAAAATGTTTCCCATCTGGAAGGAGAGCAGGTTTTGTACTTTGCCACTCGTGCGTTAGCGCGTTGAACTCTCCCTAAAGCTGGCCCTTTGTGATGGACTTGGGATTCGGTACAGAGCAGCTGACTGCTTCGTAATTCCCACTGCTGGCTGCAGGCTGACCTTTCAGTGACGTCACTGCAGCTGCCAGGACCTCAGAACTCTGCAAAAGCGCGAGAGCAGGATTGTTAACTGCCATGGCTCCATAGTAACAAAGCTGCTTGCTCCCACAGCGACCGTGCTCAAAAGGCAGTGAGGAAGGAGGTGTAGTAAAGGGTAATATCATAGCGAGGAGTTGCCTGGCTCTGTTGACAGAAATAAAGTATTCCAGAGGCATTGGGATGAAGTCAGATCTCCTGTGCAAGAAGCCTGAAGCATCTTGAGATGCTGAAGTATGTCTCAGCCTCAGAAATTTACAGCAGAACTAATAAACTTCAGAACTAATAAACTTCAGTCTAATCTCCCAACTCGAAATTGTGAGCTAATAATATACTTCCCCACAGCTATAAATCAATACTAAAAGGCAGCATCTTGGTTCCCTGACTTCTGAGAGAAGCTGGAAACGCCAGAGCGTGAGTCTTCTGTGAAGCTTAACCCTCTGCATTGCTAGGTAGGTGATGGTTGCTGGGGCCAGCACCACATCTCAACCATACCTTTGTCTTCCCTGAGCCTGCTGGCCTCACCAGCATAAGGTCATGATGAACCACAGTGGTATCATAGAGCTGGATGTACTTGGTCACAAAAACTGTAGAGGAGATGATGTGGAGTGGGTCAGGGAACAACTGTGTCTTTCCTAGAACACAGCACTGCACTAAAAGCACAGGCCCAGGGGAACTTGTAGAGAACCTGTCCCCTCACCATCAACATCCTTCAGATCCTCTTTGATGCAGGTTGGGTGAACGGCTTCTTCCAGGATGCCATAACCAAGAGGCTCTTCTCTGATCTTGGAAATAAATCTGAGATAATAACACTGAAGAGCGTGAGGTCAACCTGCAGGAATTTGCATATGTTGACATCCCTGACAGCCCGCGGGCAGATCAGCTCCTGCAAAGAGTTAAGAACTCAGAACTTCAAAGATCCAATGTCTATCATGTGTCTGCAGAAAAGGCCACACACAAGCCTATGGCAGCGTGAAGTGGAAGCACTTTTACCATAGTAGGATTCTCTCTTTTGAGGTTGCCAGCTGTTGAGATGACAGTCTTCACAGTTCTCATCCCAAAGTCATAGTGGTCCTGGAAAAGGCACTGAGGAAACAATCAGACACAGGAGAATCACCTAAAAGAGTGAACCTATGTGTGCACACAGACAAGAGAAAAATGAGAGTTGCCTTCAGAAAAACTACTCCTTTATCTAAGTCTGCTCTCAGAATCCTTCAAACAACTGACTTGTCTTCAGCTGGAGAGACTGTGGGTGAGAAGACTAGAATAAGTGGATGAAGAAAAATCCTAGAGAGCGGGGGGAGGCTGCAGGGCTGCTTTGTTCAACTGTCCTACCATCATAATCTAACTGAGGTGAATACAAATCCGGTCACAGGGGGAGAAATGTGAATTAGAAAGGAAAAAGGTAGATGAGGAATTGGTATTGTGCCCTTCTTGTGATACAAGGCACCAAGAGAACCACCCAAGTACTTAGTGACGAGGCTGAGAGTACCTCACCAAAAACCCAAAACCATTCATGGAGCAGCTCAGCACCCAGGTAGGCATCTACCTGGGTGCTGAGCTGCTCTGACAACAGTTTGAAGGTTGTGGTGATCTTCTTTGCAAGAACTGTGGCTTCATTAAACCCACAGGAGTAGAGAGTGAGATCTCAGGAATCATGGAGTAATCTGGGACCATCATGGCCACAGGACAAAAGAGAGCCTGAAAGATGCAGTTCCAGCCCAAGATCAAAACACAGCTGTGTCTTCCTTTTTCCAGAAACTGGAAAGACCGGGTATGTATCCCGGGCGGTTTAGAGATCACAGCACAAGTGTGCCCGGCACCTGCCAGGGTAACACCCTGCAGACTGCAACCTGAGGCTTGCCACCAGCTTACAGATCTGACTCACATCTCAAAATGATCCTAGGAACTTTCCAAAAGCATCACATCCCAGTCTGTCATGGACACACTGGGTAGCATCCAGCACCTGTCTATGCAGTCTGCTCTCCTTACCTTCAGGTTATGGGGCAGTACAGTGCTCCCAGCATACCCTGGATTCACTGGGATGGGGCTGCACAGGATGGGACCAGTGGGATCTCTGGGCCTTCAAACATGAAGTGATTCACCTAGAAAATTTAAAATATGATCATCCTCAAAGCACAAAGCCTGGCCTGATAATTAAATTACATAGCAGAATCCCCCAAGAGGAAAACAGTAGCTTTCAGTAGTTAAATTATCAAGCATGGACACACAGAGCTGCCCACAACTGTGGGCAACTGATTCAATCTGGTTCCTGTGCAGGAATCCAGTATTACCAGCAATATTTTCCCCTAAGAAACTGGGCTCAGGGAAGGTTTACTGGTAGGATGCTTTATTTTTTTCCCCTCCTTTTCGGCTCTTGAACAGAATTCTATCCCTCCAGATGTAAACAAACAAACTGCCTTTTATTATGCAGCAGAGTTTGGACCTGAATTAATTCTGGGAAAGGAGAAACCTAAATCCTTTTTAAAGCTGTGTAGGTAGTAATTTCAGATGGGGGATAAAGTAAGGCAGAAGAATTCACAGAGAGCAAGTTCCTAATTCCAAGTCAAAGTCAAGGAGATTCAGGTCTTAACCCCTCTGAGTCCCCTGAGAACAAAACAGAGGCTGGCTGCTAGACTGGCTGACAGCTGAATCTCCATGTAAAGCCAACGATTCACTTTACATTGCAACTTCAAGCGTGTGTGAGTGTGCATATCTCTGCACATACTGGGCTTTGTGAATCCACTAAAATTGGATAACACATTTAGACAAATTTGGTGCTGAGCAATTCATGGCAGAATGCTGGCTGCCTTTATCACAGCTCCAATTTGTATCAGCTCAGTGGATCTGTACTGGAGTGTCTCTCACACCACAGTCTGATGGCGCTGCAGCTCAAGCTGAGAAGTACTTCAGTCTGTGAGAGTGTGGGCAACTGTGGCAGCACAGACCAGGGTGAGGTTACAAAACCCACCCAGGATGGTGACTGTGTAACAGCCTGACCTGATGTGACACAGCTCCAGCATTACTCACCCCCCTTCAAGCTCCCTATGTCTGAGCTGCCCCTGAGCAGGGAAGCTGGTTCTCTGTGAGGACTCATGCAAAGACAAAGATTTGCCTAAACTAGCTGCAGTGGAGAATTATTTTTGCTCTGTTGATATATCCACATGTTCATTACATACCCTCTGTTGCTGTGCTTTCTGAATGGCTGTGATCTGCTGGGCCACCACAGACAGCACCTCGATATCCAGGCAGTTGAACTCATCAAAGCAAATCCATGTGCCAGAGCTGGGCAAGGAAGGAGAAACAAGGAGAGTCAGGAGCATCACACAGGAGCCAAGAGTGCAGCTGGATCTAGAAATTATAAATCCACATACTGGGGAGGCTGCACAGAGACAAGAAATGAAGGCCCCTAACGCCCCACAGCAGGTAGAAACACAGCCACAGTGTACATGTACAGTGCAAGAGGCTGTAACCCCTCACCCCAACCCAGTATCCCAAGCCATGTGGTGGGTGAAAAGGTCTGTGGCCCCTGCAAGACCATGGCAATGCCTGATCCTACAGCCTGGCACAAACCGTGCGTGTCACAAATTTGGACTTGAAAGAGATGTCACAGTGAATTCCTGTTTCGAACTGGAGCTGTAAGTGTAGCAGATAAACTCAGACATCTCTTAAGTACATTCTCCAGAGCCTGGAATACTATGCACAAAGAGAAAGGTGGTGTACCATGAGGAAGGTGATCTTCCCATGAGGTATGGTTTGAGAAAGAAGTTAAATTACTTACAAAGAGAACATCTCAGGAAAGAGTATCAGCCTTTGTTAGAGTAACTAATTCAGATTCACCAGTGTGCAACAGACTAATTGGACAAGCTCTGTTTGAAATGGAGAGAAGAGAGAAGCTTCTCTGAGAGGATCCCTCAAGGCTTAGAGCAGTCTCTCCTGGCTGCTCAATTTCAGATACACTCAGCAGATTCTCTCCTTAAGATTAAGCAGCTTGTGGGCTGAATCTCAGTCCAATGTGTATGATATTAAAGCAAAGGCCAGAGCTGCAAGCATTTGCACAGGGATCTAATAGCAGATTGGTGTGGAGCTTTGCAATTTTGCCTTAAATGAATAAGATTTCCTCCTATCCTTTTTTTTTTT
>VXBZ01008625.1:110183-162279 GCA_013399135.1 Heliornis fulica
TTTTAATTGGCTCAACTGTCCCCCTGTTCTGGCAAGAATTGTGTAGCTTTTCTGATTTTGTAATATAGTAACTCCCTCACTAGGGCTTCACTTTTCCTCTGGGCTGCTGTGGACAGTACTCACCAATTCCCAGTGGACAGCAACCCTGTATCCTACCCACCCCTCGACAGTGACATGCAGAACTGCATCGTGCCTGGCAAGGCCCTTGAAAAACTTTCCCATTGCCATAAAGTCAAGCTGGTTGGAGCAGTTGAGCACTACAGTTTGGATTGCTAATGCTTTCCCCAGGTCTTTTGTTGTTTCTGTTTTGCCTGTTTCTTCTGGTCCTGCAGGTGCTCTGCCAGATTTTGGGTGCAGATCTCCTGTAAGCATCAAATAACACCTACAACAAAGCAGACCAGATGATGAAAAGCATTTCCACTACTGATGTCAAGAAGGGAGATGTATGATCTCCCCAGCTGGAGATGGGTTAGGAAACCATCCTTTCTTATTCTGCAGAACTGCTCAGATCTGCAGCACTCTGCAAAGGAGTTAGCTATGACACCCTGATTAGCATTCACGGAAGCCCTGTGAATAAATCCTCCTGCTGCTGGCGACAAATTCACTCTCCAGAAAAAGGACAGTTATAAAAGGGTGTAAGTATTGTTGCTGCTCATATTCTAGAGCATTACATGCCTCTACCCACTGGTTTGTAGAAAAGCTCCTTAGCTATCAGGTGGGCATTTTATGAGTTGGAACACTACAGTAAGAATCAGGAGAGGGAAAGCAATCAGTTGGAACACTCAGCACCAGGAGGATAGAGTAGAACCCACACCAGAGTGTTCCTGTGCCCTCATCTCAGGTAACCCCTTACTATACAAGTAGTTTATGCTTACATACATTAAGCAGTAAGAGAAGTGTGATAAGATCCTTGCTTTAATCACAATGAGGCCTGTTCATATGAAAAAAAAAATCCCCAAAACCCACTTATTACCCAGAAAAAACCCTCCTTACCTGTCCATGAGAGGTGTGATAACCAGATGGCCACTGTTCCCCAGATATTCATAGCCATAGATAAACTCAGCATTAACAGCTCTGATGTACAGGTCCCCACTCATCCAGTAGTGTCTAACAATGAGGGAACAGGACATCAGAAAGACAAACACTGCCTAGCAGATAAGACAGCAACTCATAAGAATCCCAGAATCCCAGAATCTCCTGAGCTGGAAGGAACCTATAACAATCATGGAGTCCAACTCTTGGCTCCACACAGGACCAGCCCAGTCAGAGCAGGGGACTGGGTGCATCATCCAGACACTTCCTGACCTCAGCTGGGTGCTGGGACCACTTCCCTGGGGAGCTTGTCCCAGTGCCCAACCCCCTCTCAGGACAGAACCTCTTCCTGACACCCATTCTGACCCTCCCCTGGCACAGCTTCATGCTGTTCCCTTGGGTTCTGTCCCTGGTCATCTATGTTGACTACAGCCTGCAGGTGTGGAGGCTTGTGTGTCATGGGATTTCCCACTTGAGAGAAGAAAGGATGAGGTAACATAAACAGGTGGACAGGAGCTCTCAGAGAACCCCAAACTGGGTGTTCTGTGAAGCATCCCACTCCTGGGGCAGGAGGCATGCTCTTTCACGGTGAGGCTGTGACACTGTAGTATGACTTTGTGTTGCCAAAGTGGGTGCCATCCAAACTAGACCCATCTCAGTGCCTCAGAACTGGCATCCTTAGCAGACTTCAATCCCACTCCTCATAGGGCCCTTACAGATCAGGCAAACTCTTGTTTCCATTCATCACTGACACAGCTGATGGGTAAGGAGAGTAAAGACTCACCAGAGAAGCCAAGTGAGGTTCAGTAGCTGTGGTGTCTACCTGAGCTAGGAGATCACTCATGCTTGTCACATTCTCCTTGTGGCAAGCTGCCACGAGACCCAGCGCTGAGGACACCATATCTCCCAGGTATTAACTCTGATGAGATGAATGGAATGTATCTGAAGGACGCAGCTTCACTGCAACTTCTGCTGTCCATCACTCCAGTTCTCCCCCACCTTTGACTTCTTGGATTACCCTGAAGTTAATTTTCACTTTTCTGTCTTCAGATATTGATCATATTATCAGTCCTGTACATTACTTGAGGTTTATGGTGACAAATATCCTAATGATTATGTTGCTAATAACCTGGTTTTAAGCTGTGCTATGCAGCAGTGCACATCTGTTTCCCCTACAGTATTGTTGTGTCTGTATTTACAAGTTATCTAAAGTCTGATGACTGAAAAGTCTCCATCTGGCAAAATTTCATCCTACAGTCATTTTCATACCTGTGTGCTCAGCTGTGGGAACAGCCTGCTGGACAGATCTCCAGCTTCCAGAGCTTCAGACACTTCCTTTGTCCAGAAAATCTGGCAGCCAGCAATGACCACCTGGCCAGGACACTGCAAGACCCATGTAGTATGTGGAGTCTTTAAAAAGAAGAAGAAGAAAAGACAACAGAAAGAATTTATTTTTGTTTATGTTCATGTCTCCTTGCTCTGAGATGAATCTGTAAGATTCCAAATCAATGTCCCCTCCTCTGGCCTGTTCTAACTTCACAGTTTAAAATTTTAAGACTGAGTAGAAAACAGTAACAGAGGCCTTTATTTTTTTTTCCAGCCTTGCCTTTGTCCCTCCCTAGACACAAACAAACAAATTCTGCATATGACCTACACATGGTTGGATTAAAGGCTGTATTTTAAAACCAATAAAACATCACAAATTCATCAGCCCCATCACTGGTGATCTCTATGGTAAGCCTGGAACCAAGACACCAGGAACCTACCAGTCTGTGATAAAACTCTCACCTCCGGATAAACTTCAATTGATTTTTCTATGTGGTCCCATACAGTGGCCTTCATGGATTTCTCAGCTTCCTGCAGCCAGTCCTCCACATTTTGAGTAGGGTAGATGGGGACAAACAGCTTCACCTCTTCTCCTTCAGCAGAGTACACATGTGTGATCTGTAGGTCTGCCTGGAACAGCAGCTAACGGAGGAAGTGTAACAGGAGACATGAATGGAGGATTTCCTTTTTCTCTGTCTTTCTGCCACTGGGGAGAGCCAGGATGCAGTGGTTTATGCTCATTATAAATCTGATGTCAAACTGGGCTGTCAGTAGTAGTAATAAAGTGTGTGGCAGCTGTGTAAAATGACCTCTCAAAAAAAATGGAGGATGTCTGTGTGAAAACAGGGGTTCACATCACTTGAGAGAAGGAAATCAAATTATAGATAGGATGAACATTTTTCATTGCCTGTCAGGATCCAAACTCTTGATTCCTGCTCAATTCTGTGGATTCAAATAATTTCCCTTGAGGTCACAGTGCCTGGTTTTAAGAGTAAAATTTTAACGGCTTCTCCAGTGCCCCAGTGTATCACTGAAAGTCCACTTATTTATTCCAATGGCTTTGCACTAGGTTTCCAGTTCAATTTCCTTTCTATTTTCCCAAGCTAATGACCAGGAGATTTGTTTTAGTATCTCAGCATTGTGGTGGTGTGAGCTGTGAGCAGCCGTGAAGCCTGAAGTCTATTAGGAATAATAAAGAGGAAAAATAACCAGGTTAACCCCAGCTCCTAAGGAGGGATGAAGGCAGAAACTTAATTCAGTTCAGGTTTGTTCACTCCTTGTCCCTCATGAAGCTTTAGGCAAGAGTGGGATTCCATCCTAATCAGGCACCTAAGCAAATTTCTCTAAGTTGCTCTTAGCCAATGCCTACTTTCCCTCATTGTCTAAAAACCAATTGAGGGTGTCAAAAACAGAGGGTTCATAGATGTCTGGCTTCAAAATGTCTAAAGTGAGGTTGCTTGAATCCCACTCCCAGGCAGGCAGCACCTTGCAATGCCTATGTGCAGTTACAGGTTCCCAGGAGGTACATTTCCACCCCACAGAGTGTGAACACTCCAGATCGTAGCACACTTCCAAGTTCCCCTGCCAGCAGCTTCCCAAGGGTGGCCCAAGTCACTTAGGGCACTTGCTTTGTCTATTTGTGGGTTGTTCTCAAAGCATTTATGGAGGTGAGGTTGTACAGCAGTGGGGTCTTTTGTCCTGGGAAGATGAGGAACAAGCCTGTTGCTAATCTCTTTATTTGTACCAGTGAGTAGCAGCCTCAGCTCAGACATCTCCCTTTCCACAGAGAAAGACTTTTCCATGTACTGAAGTCAGTTATTCCAACAAACTGGGTTTAAATGTGTAGCAAAGAATAGAAGTACTCCTTCAGGAATAAGGGATGGAGCCACACAGAGATTTTTGGTTTACCTCATCCACTCTAGACAAATCATGAGGCACAGATACCCATCGGTGCTCTCAGAGTGCCCTTACCTCACCGCGTTTGTGTCTGCCTGTTTTCTCCCCATCAGATGGCAGCATTGAAAGGCACAGCCTTGCCTGTGTCTGCAGCCTCATGACAACGTACTTAGCTTAGATTGTTTGTCTCGGCAGAGAGGGCTGGGATTGAGCCCCTCATTCCATACTCGCTGAACCAGCCCAGGCATTTGGGGTTACCTGGGACAAGCACCTCTCTTGGTTTCCAGATATTCACTCAGCCCTTTCTGCACAAGTTCGAGTGGTTTGCAGGGTCTCTAGTAGAGTAGGATCAGGGCACAAGGAAGTCTCCTATAACAGAGGAAGCATCAGTATTCCAAGCATGTGGGAGATAAGGCAGTGGAGACAGCGATGTTACTGATAGGATTTAACTGACTCATTCAAAGGAGAACTTTCAGAGGGATCTGGAGAGGTGTGAGCTTTGTGGGCAAGGAGGGGAAACAGCCCTTAGGGGTGTGACAAGTACATGTCTGGGTTCCCCTAAAGACCAACATTTGTAATATGGAATACAAATGGTGATGCAGCCCTGGGCAGTGGAGACTGGAAATGGAAAAGCACGGAGCACTGCCACCAGGACACAGAAATAGGTGAAAACACTGGCTGTGAACAATTTCATGAGTCAGTCTTGAGGAGGAATTGAAAGATTATTTTATGGATTAGGATTATAGCAGGGCTGGTTACAAGAGTCATAGGAGGTGGGGTGGAATGCTTGGTGCAAGGCATCACAGGGAATGACTCTCTCCATTTGGACACCAGAACAAAAGGCCAAGTTCCAAGAGAAGAAACCTAGCACACCACCTTGGGCAAGGCTGCATGATTTATACAGCTCTGCTCATGCCCACACCATTACAGAAACAATGACTCAAAGGCTCACTTGTGTGAGCACAGCTCTAAGGAGCTTGGGATACCTGCACCGACTTTCATTGAGACACCTCAGGATTTTCACTAATGTTCTTCATGATGTTTCTCCTGTCCCTATCCATGACCTGGTAGTGCTGGATTTCCAATGGGAGTTGTCTTTTGATGTCTTCTGACCTAAAGATGGGCTCCAAGTAGAGCCAAGAGAGCTGGCAGTTCAGCCATTCCTTGAGGACATACTAGTGAGGAGCAAAAAGAGCTTATCAGGACACCATGCTGGTAACCTGCTCAACAAAACCATTCCAACTGCACACCAGAATGAGTGAAGAAAAGATGAAAAGAAGAATGATGGAAAGAAAAACAGAAAATAAAAAGAAAAAAGGGGGGAAAAGGGAAAAAAAGGAAAAAAGAAAAAAAAAAGGAAAAAGAAGACAACCCCCCCCCAAAAAAAACCCTGCCCCAAAACCAGCAGAGAGGTGATGCTGCACTTAGACCTTCCACAACTCTGAGGCCTACCTCCAGCATCAGGGGCTGGAATTTCCTTCCCAAATAATTAACTATTTCCTAGCAATCCTCTTTGCTAACTGTTGTCAGCAGGCATCAGAATCAACTCCTGCAAGTTTAATGTGAGTAGTTTCAAAACCTGTGCAAGCCACTTCTAAAGCTCACAGGGACCTTGGTGGTGTTAGGTCATGTTTCCATGGCTGGTGTTTCTGAATTTTACAGAAGACAGCATAATATCAGCCCACAGTAACATGGGGATTTTGTTCTGTGAAAAGAGCTTTTCTGGGGAAGAAGAATTACAAATAAGCTGGACTCTACAATTCCTCTTCCATTTTCAAGCATGGGAGAGTGGAGGAACCTGCCCAACACTGCAAAGCACCTCAGTGACTCCTTTTCTGACCACCTTGGTTACATGCTGCTGCCTACTGTTCCAGTCTGACCACAGACAGCCACTTGACCTAGCAAGAGGTGGCTTTTTCTAGTACTGCAGACAACAAATCCATCAGCTAACCCTGTAAGTCCCTTCCCAGAAAGTGGATTCATGGGCCTTTAGTGACAGGACAATGTGATCAAAAGAAGGGGTTGGAAAGGCAGGGTGAACACATGGGACAGCACCACAGCCAAAACCACAATGTAAATCACTGAATTTCCCCATGTCACCTACTGCCTTAGGGCTGAGTAGCATTTCTCATGAGACAGACCCCCATGAGTGTATCCTCATGAGATGAGTCTAGTGCTCTGGCAGCCTGTGGCCCAAGCACACCCAGATAGTAAGCACCAATAAACAGAATAAGTTAGTTATCAGTAACAGAGAACAATGCTGCTGTGCATCAAACACCAGCATTGACGCAGAACCCTCCAGCTAGATACTTGTACTGGAATTTTTCTCCTCCAGGAACACACTTTTCTGATGGCTGAGTCCTGCTGTACATTTAGGCTCTGAACTGATGAAGAAGAGCTGTCTGCCAGATCCCACTCTGAAGAGCAGTCTTCCACATGCTCTCCTACACTGGGATAGGAATATCAGCATGAATTTCACAGGGCCTTTAAGAATCTGCAAGGACCACTGAGTATTATTTGATCAGAGATGACAGCTATTCACAGCAACAGGAGTCCTGGCCCCATCAAAATGTGTTGCAATAGGCAGCAAAAAAGCTGGAATTTTATTACTGCTGTATTCAGAATAGGGTTCTGACTTTATCCCCTCTTTTACTGGAGTCAGAGAACACTGACAGGCCCTCTTCCTCTCTAAAGATGGATATTTTCTTGAAGTTGTCCTCCCAGCAGCTGCACAGCATTATTGTTCAAGCACAGCACAGCTTGCTGCTTTCACCACATGTGAAATAAACCAAAATACCTGTGTCATCTTCAGTTTATTTTTCCACATGTTCATCCTTTCCTCAAAATGTTTCTTGAATGGTGAGAAGGACATGCTCTGAATCACGACAGTGTGATCATCAAGGAGCTCAGGAGCTTCACTGGTACTTTTCAGAATGAAGGTATTGGTGTCTTTTTAAAGCATCGTAACAAATAAACCAGATTTCCATTCACTCTTCATTTTGTTGAGTGCCTGGAACATAGGGATAAATAGTTTCATTTTCAGATCCAACTTGTGTGATAGTTATCTAGATTCTGTAGATTCCCTAATGCCTCTCTTCAGCAAGCAACAGCAGTCTGTCAATGGGCAGTCCTGGTCAACCGGGGAAGCCCCAGATGACTGGAAGCTAGCAGATGTGACAGAATGCTACTGATAAATTTATTTTATCTTAAACTGTCACTAATCCCACAGTGGAGGGTGAGACCTGACCAGGGGATCAGCAGAACCATCAAGCAGTGCTGTTATGCTACAACTGTAAGTTCTTCACCAGGCAAAATGGCTACTTCTAGTGTGTGAAGCCAGTTGCATGGCCCTCCCCTCCCTGAGGGCAGCAGCCTTTTTTCTTGTGCTGCAGAAGGTGTCTAATGCTCTGGCATGACAGGAACACGGCCCAGTCTCATGCCAGCTAAACAGAAACATATTTGAGAAGCAACCAAAACCACAGCAAGTCCCTCTCTCCTCATGTTCTCAATGGAGTATTCCTTGCTGGCTATCTCAGCTACTCTGGTAATGCTCTCAATATGGTCCAGCAGATTCATGTCCAAGCAGCTACCAACTGTCAGACTGGATTCTAGCCTGATATGGAAATTCATATCTTCTGATAGCATCTCCCAGTGCCTCATACCAGAATCGCACAGCCCTTGAATTAAGGGGATGTATAGTCTGAATTCTTCAATCTTGTCTTGAAGCAACATTGCCACACCCGACAAGCTTTTAGAGAGAAACCAGAACAACATCAGCAACAACAGTGTGAGGAAGTTGCCTTAAGAAATTTCCTAGAAGTTTGAAGACACCTGGAATGGGGTAGGTAAGCAGCAAGAGAGCACACTGGAACATGCAAGTTGAAGTAATGAGGACACAAAGGCTCTGCCTACATGGCTACTAAGCAAGGATTCAAGCTCACCCCCAGAAGCAGACCTGCCTATTAGGTAAATGTCCTTTACAGGCAACCCCATGGTAAGCAGAAGTGTGCCTTAGCCTACAGCTCGCTGCAAGACAAAGTAAACAAGCTGAATTCCTTAATATGGGCCCAAGCATGATGAAGAATGATGACCAAGAAACTTGGGTCATCGTTCCAAAATCTTCACTTCCTAAACAAGATTGGGTTGTGAGTTATCTCACCTCAGGCTAGGCTCAGAGCCAGCTGTGGAAACAGAAAGCATGAAGGAGAAGCCCTGCCAACCTTTGGACTCAGTGGAGACAAAGCTAGTTGCCTCAGGAAGGACAGAGTCAAGGAAAGGGCTTTGCTCTTCTTGAAGCCCACATCTCTCCACTGTTCATATCCTGCCCTTTTTCAGCCTACACTATTGTGAGTACAGTAATGGGCAGGTAAAGAACATGGGACTTGCTCCCTTTCCAAAACCTGGCTCCAGCATGTGCCCCCTTTTATTGCACCCTTCATGGTTGCACGGCAGGGATGCGGTGACCTCATGCTCCCAGCTGGGTGGTATGCAAGGACAAGGCAGACTCAAGGATATGTGTGTATTTTACCAGGTACCAGGGAATACTGCAATGAATATGAGCAGATATTCTTAGTATTTCTGTTTACCATAATGATTCATAGTTACTCACGCATCCACTCATCACCTCCTCCATTGGGGCTGATTCATGGTATTGTTTAAGAGCAAGTTCAAGTTAAAAAGGATAAACCAAATATCTCCCACTACAAACTATATTTCAATCTAAGCCATCTGGCAGGAGATTTTAGAATTAGCTCTAAAGAATGACCAACACATCTCTGAGAATCAGGGAATGGGAAGTTGAGCTACAACTGGAGTCTCAATTCCAGCTTTACTAGGAGTCTCAATTAAAAGACCTTCATGTGAATTGCAAGGGTTGGATGTGATCATCTAAACTTCATACACACTCTGGCAGGAAAGAGAATGGTTATTACATTCCACAGATCATTACCAGATTTTGCAATTTCATTTTATTCATAACAAAGTCAAGATCTCTTCTGGCTTCCCATTAAATTCACTGGCTGATAGAGAAAATAAGACTGGCCCAGTAAACAGCACCTAGAAGAGCCACATTCAAGTTCCTTTGCTGCCTAAGGGCTTAGACCCACATGTCTAGCCACTGGGCTATATGGTAATTCTCTCTGACTAGCCTGGATTATTTTACTTTATGTAAGTGAGTAAATACTAACTGCAAGATAATAGGGTGGGTTTTATCTCGGTACTGCCTTGGGAACTAGGTATAAAAAAGATTTACAGGCTGGTTGTTTCCATGTCAAACTGGTACTTCAAGCAGCAAACTGGCATCTAGATGTGAATCACCACAGTTCCAGAAAAAAAAGCAGAAAATAACTTTGCTAGAATTTTCTCAGTCACCATGTGACATCCTGATAATCCCTGATTAGAGCCCTCTGTGATATGTCTCACGTCAAAATGCTGATGGGTACCTTTCCCCAGACTGCACATCTACCCAGTGAATCCTTGAACTGCTTCACAAATCTCTGCATTGTTTTAGAAGAGTTGCTGACATTCTTTTCTAGCTGCTCAGCTTCAATTTCCATGAGAGGATTGTTCATCCAGCTCTCATACCACTGCCTCCAGGCTGACACCGTAGTCCAGAGATCATATTATGGCTGGAAGTCTTTAACTATCCTGGGTAGCTAGTTGTACTTTGGAAAGAGGAGAAGAAAGAAAGCATAAGCAATGAGCGTATTTTCTTCTGTGTGGCAGCTTGGATGTCAAAAGGCAAAAAAAAAAGGCATGATTCTTTTATAAATCTCAAGCAAGCAATGAGAAAACGTGTACTTCAAGAGGATGTATCAGATTTCCTTCTCCTGGGACCACAACATATATTCCAACTAGCAGAGCTGGGCTCACACATTCAGGCTAAAAGGCCTCCAGCAGAGACTTTGACGGGCTGTCCACACAGTCACTGACAGCACACACAGCACAGCCTATCAAACCCTGGCTCCTTCCAGCGGAGGAGAAGCAACCACAGACTGAGAGGTGGGAAGGGATGAACTCCACTTCTGCTCTGCAGCCAGCAGAGGCTCATTGTGCATGACAATGATTCATTGGCAGCTGAACAGCTACAGGCAAAAATCAGCGTTTTCAACTCTATAAAACTGTTGCCTTAGGAGAACATGCTCTGCTCCAAGCCCAGCCAGCTGCCTGCACACCACTACACCATCACTCATTCACATCTATGTAACTGCAGTAACAGCCTTACAGAGACCAATGCCTCTTAACTGCTGCTCCAACTCCTCCTCAATAACAACACTCAGATCTGAGTGTGGGCACCCAAAGTCTTTCACAGAAGTGGCAATATCAGGCCTGTGAACTGTCTTCCTCATTCTGTGAGGGTATTTCCAAGATATTATAGGTCACTGATTACAGCCTGAAATGGCATTTTTAAAAAACTATTTAAGAGTTTCTGGTGAAAAATAAAATTCAGACTGCTTCAGCAGAAACCAGAGGTAATCTTGGATCCAAAACTCTGCTATTGTTTCAGGGTTTTTCATGTGAGATGAGTCCCATGACTGAATACTGTATTATCTATCCCCCTTGATAGCAAATCATCATGGGAGTTCTCTGCAGGGAACAAGAAAGAAAAAGGAGGTGCATGGGCTGCCTGAGCACCAAGAATCAGAACAGTGTACATTGATCAACTAGTGAAAAGTCCTATTTTCACTAATTGTCCCACTTCAAATGGGAAGATTGGGATTATATAAATCCCAGAGAATTTATTTTGCAGTAGTTTGTAATCTGTATACAGTCAAGAATGAACCCCAACCTTCAACTTTGACAAGGTTCCTTGTTTGAAACATCCGAATTCAAATCACGTGGGGCGGATAAAATTTGGGTGCCTGACATACCACTGACTGCACAATGGTCAGAGTAGTGCTTGGTGTGCATGATACCTACGAAAACAATGTCCTACATGTAAATCTGAGTGCACTGACATCAGGACCATATTCTGCAGTTGGGAGTTGGGAATCCCCACCTTGTGGGAAGTCTCAGAGGAAGAACTAGAGAAAATTCTCTGTATATGTACAGAGAGTAGACGATATAAGGAATAAGGGACAAGCAAAGGAGAGATAATGGGTAATACTCAGCGTCGTGAAGAACAGCCCCCTTGGGTGCATCCTGGCATGTTGGAAAGACATCGCTGGGCCTGGGGGCACAGAGACTAAAAAGACTCTTATTAAGTATTGTAACTAATGGTGGCCACTTTATAAACTTGGGGACAGAGCAAAATGGCCACTTTATGAGTCACTGGATTATAACACTCTCTTGCAATTAATGTTTTTAAGGAGAGAAGGAAAATGGGATGAAGTGTCTTTTGCAGATATGACTTTCACCCTCTGAAATCATCCAGAGTGACAAAAGGACTGTGGAATGGTGCCACCACAGGACCCCGTGGTACTCACCCTTGAGCAAGAAAATAATAAAGAACCTAAGGGTAAACTGAGGCAGTGCTGTTTGGCATGCAGTAGCTAACAAAGGTGTATGAAAATTAATAAAATTCATCAGGCACCAGAACAAGATTTAACCAATTTGCTTAAGCACTCCCACCTTTGATCACAGGAACAGGATGCAGACTGGAGCAGAGCCTCCACTCCTCTGGATAGTCTTGTGTCTTCCCACACCAGGAAGAAGTCCACCTTGATGGTCCTGCAAACACCCCTCTGAGAGGCAGTAGGATCTGATGGTGGGGCAGTGCTAATTACGGTCCCTTTTTTTTACCACTGATTTGGAGGCATGGAAAACGGTAGCCAAAGACTACAGGAATGATCTGTTAAGTATAACCAAACATTTTGAGTTACAATTAAAGTGGTCAGCTTTATATGCAATTGAAGAATGCCCTTCTGAGTCACCATCCAAATTCCTGGATCGACTAAGGGATGTAATGTGCCGCAACACACTGCTGGATCCTGGGTCAGAGGTAGGAATACAACCATTAGTATCTTTGTTCTTGGGTCTGTCTACAGGACATATCACACAGAAACTCCAAAAGTTGCATCCCACAGAGAGTAGAAACTTGGAAGTACTATTAGATGAGGCATGGAGAGTATTCAGTAATAGAGAGCAAGGTTACAGACAAGGAGAGAAGGGTGGTTGTGGTCTTCAGGGAAGAAAAGACCTAGACAAGGACTGTCGCAACTAGGCAGGAATCAATGTGTGTTGTGTAAAATGTGTGGTCATTGGAAGGGTGAATGTCCAAGAAATAGACAGAAAGGATGAAATAACCAATAGGGAGAAATACAGCTCATGTGAAGGAAGACTGGTGAAACCTGGGGAATCTACCCTAGCAGATACACTGCTTATAATGAAGCTAGGGAAGGAGCAAAAGGAGACAGAATTTTTGGTTGATATGGGAGCAAAGTATTCTGTTTAAAATCAGGCCCTGGTGCCTCTGGGAAATGATTATCTTGTAGTAAAGGGAGCCACTGGTCAAAGTGAAAAGGCATACATACCTTTGTGAGCCATTAAGATATAAATTGGGAGAACAACGGGGCATCCATAGATTTTAGTATATGCATAACTCCCTGAAGGCACTTTTGGGGAGGGATCTATTGGAACAGTTGGATGCAATAATTAAATTTGGGAAGGGAGAGATTACTCTGGAGGTGAATGATCAGCAGTATATTCAAATAGTGAGTTTGGCCCTGGCTAGTGTTTTCACAGAAGGTGGGGGGAGGGTGTCAGTGAAGAAATTACCAACCAGGTATACCCTGGAGTATGGGCTACTGATGTGACCAGAAAAGCCAAGAATACCCCACCTGTGGAGGTCAAACTCAAAGAAGGATGGCAGGTGATAGGAATTAAACTGTATCCTCTTAAGAAGGAGGACAGAGAGGGAATTCAGTTAGAAACTAGTTTTAATATGCACATATTAGTTTGACATGTTTAGAATTTCTAGTTTCAACATGTTTAACTAAAAGACAGGACAACAGTGGGGAAGAACTAATTATTAGCTAACAGATGTCATTAACAAAGGGCTTCACCAAGTAACAGGGATGAGATAACAGAAGCTGCTAGTGAATGGATGTGAGGCAGCCTGAGAAGACACCAGCTTGGACCAGCTTTACAGCTTCTGACTCATCACAATTTGGCACTCCATGCCACAAGTAAAGAGTGCATCTGGAAGAAGACTACGAGCCTTCCTCCCAAAGACCCCAGCCCACGACCACCAGGCGGCAATGCGCAGGTGCCAGAGGGAGGAGACTTGTGATCATGAGCTCTCAGAACTGTTTTAAATAACTCTCAGGACTGTTTTGAATAACTCAACCTTTTCTCAGGAAACCTTACGTATATGCATAACTTGTGTAACAAGCAGCTGGCTGTTCTGGTGAAACAGTGTGCAAGCTCGGAGGCGCTGCCCCCCTTGCACCTGGTGTCATAATAAACATACCTGCTTTAGAACCTCTCATGGGTTGTGAAGTTTGATCCTGCAAGTCAACCCCTTATTTGACAACTGTTCAAAGATGTAACCCTCCAGAGGTATTAGGGAGAAGTAGCTGTGAGGATGTACATACTTACGGTATGTAGGTAATTATACATACTGCAACAAAACCTGGAACAGGCTACAACAGGCCCCTCTGAATGGCCAGTGCCAGAAGGACAAGGGTGGTAGTGGTTGTGTAAAGATAGCACTCACAAGGTGCTACCTGAGAAGTGGAAAGGAACCTGCACCCTAGGGGCTGTAGTTCTCAATATGATGATATAGTCTTCACTCACCCAGGGAGGATGGCTTAGGTCCTCCTTGAGGGTTCTTAGATCAAACTCTTTAATGAAAGGCTATCAGCCTTTCATAGTTTTGCTAGATGGTTTGTCCTGTGGTTTGTGTAAGTGAACTAGAAAAAGCAGTAATAAATATTTTGGCAGTAATCAAAAACACCGAGAATAAAAGTGCAGACGCCAGCCTAGCAATACAAACAGAGGCATCTAGTTTGTCAAAGGTAGTACTGCAAAACTGAATGGCTCTGGATCTGATACTGGCCTCACAAGGCTGGGGGGGTGGGGAGTGTGCACAATAATAAACCCAGTTGTTGTGTGTGTGTAAACCAGAGTGGGAGAATTTCCATGGATCTGCAAGAAATCTGGCAACAAACTAAGATCCTACATGAAAACTAAAGACAATACCTCCTGGGGATTCTCCAACTTATGGGACAAGTTTACCTCCTGGCTTCCTAATTTGGCGTGGTTAAAAACATTATTTATGACAATAGTATGGATTTTGATCATGGGAATCATGGTTTTGATAGTTATCAAGTGCTTTCTCTGATGTCTCAGGAACACTGGAGATACATATAGTACTTGGAAAAAGACACCGACTAGAATCGAATATCTTGAGGAGGTTTTAGACATTATACCAGCTATAGTAGTAGTAAATGAATTTACTAACTTTTTAGAGAAGGGGGAATTGATAGTGGAATCAACAGTTTAGGAGATTAAATCCATTATTTGGTCTTCAGTTTAGGCTGCATATTCCCACCCTTAAGCAGGAACTATGGGATGCACCATGGGATGTTGTGCCTGCATTCCTGACTAACTACTGAGATGAACAAGGAAGGAATTGGGCAAACAGATGAGGAACTGGAATTCGTCAAACAAGTCAAGGACAAAGCATGATCCCTGACAAAAGAGCCGGTATAAGGAAGTTTGTGAGGAAGACCCACGGCCTTCATCCCTGACAGCCTGGCTCAGGACCACCAAGGAGCACCAAGGTGTGTGTGCAGCTGGGAGGAGTTAAAGGCGGGGCTGTGGCACTCACTGTGATACCGACTGCCCCTTCGGGAAAGGTTGTGGATGTGTCACTTTTGTCACATAACTACAAGGTGAGCTGTCAGATGCATGACTCTGGTGGGACTACACCCTCCCCCTTTCCCCCCCAAACCCTGCTGCCCGGCGCTGAATAAAACACAACTACTTTACAACCTTACAGGTGGTGGAGTCTGTTTTCCACCTGTCAGTTTATTGTCAGGGGCTTAATTCCTGCATCTCTTCCAGCTTGTTTTGAAAGCCATTCTGTTCCATGACCTGGATTTTGCGAAGTCTCTCTTCATCCTCCAGGTGCTGGAGCCGAATGGACTCAGCTTGTAGAGTTATTTTCATTGGCCAGTAACTTGCAGCCCACCTGCACTCACATGATATGACAAATGAACAAACACAAAACCAAAAAAGATAAAAAGAGGAGAGAAACAGTTTGAGCATGTGTTTGAGATGCTGCAAATAACAGAATGAGAAAGCCAACTCCCACCAAACAAGGAAGCTTTGCAACAACAGAAACACATGTGGTTTCAACAAAACATTCCTCCCGCCCCCCATCTTTCCTTGTTGACATGCAGTGCTTGTGACCGGGCTATTCAAATGGAGAGGGCTGGGGAGAAGTGGAGGGCCTTTCTAAAAGGAACAAATCCAACCGTTGTTGAAAAGCTAGGAGACAGCAAAATAACAGTTGGCATCCAGTGGGAATGTCTGGCTTTGAATGACAAGGAACTGAAAAAAAATAATGGGGTCAGAGCCTGCTGTTAGGCAGGGCAGCAAGGGGTAACCCCGATGGAGCGAAACCTGGACAGCAAGCCAGGCTTCTGAGGAGTACCCAGGGAATGCAGCAAAGGCTGCACCCAGCAGCTGCTCACACAAAGACAGGTTTCTTCATTCTTGCTCAGCTGTAGCCCACCTGTTCTTCCATTTAGACTGGTGAGCTTGTGTGCAATGACAGACGCAAGCTTTGCAGCACTATGCTTGACATCACCCCCTCTTAACACCCAGGGATGGACCAGTCTCCTGGTCCATCCTTTTCTGATCACTTCTCTGTGTATGCAGGTCTAGCCAGGTCCATACAGCTACCTCTGTGCTAAGCTGTCCTGCAGCAGAGCTGATTTTCTGTGGTTTCGGGGTTTTTTTGTTCTGTTGATTTGTTGGGGTTTCATGGTTTATTTTGCTTTTTTTTTTTCTTTTTCTTTTTTTCACTGTACATCCCATGTTTCTAGTTTCAGAAACACCCTGCAGACTCATTTGGACTGCTGACACACTGGACCAAGTCCATGTCCTGGTGCTTCCAGGGCTGAGCTGAGTTTAGGAGCTCTGTAGCTGTTTGTGAACTGACTCTGCTATGGGGGCATGGACAAGCCCTTGTCTGCATAAGACAGCCAAAGATAAAACTACAAGGAAACCACATGGAAAAGAAATGCAGTGATAGTAAGTGTTCCTTCCTACCCCTTCCTACCTTGGAAGCATTCATCCAGCTTCAGACACAGATGCTGTGCACTGTGAGACTTTGCAAGTGTCTCAAAAAGACCACAAGAAAAACATTTTAATTCATTAAACAGGTTAATAACTACCAGATTGCCCTGCTCCAGGCCATAAGGCAGCATGAACTCACACTTCTTTAAAAACTTCATTTTAAGATCAGTGCTCATGTAGCCTGAGAGGCACTTAAAAGTTCTGCTGGAGCCGTTAAAAGACACAGAGCACCCCCGAAGCACTGGGAATGGTAATTGCTGCAAAGTGTCCCACTTTGACAGTAGGACAAATGCCTTGTGCTCACTTGTCATTGAAATCTTCCTCAGTAAGATTGTAAAGGAATTCCTCCAAGACCTTGTAATCTTCCATGACTTCACGAATCAGTTCCTGCACATGGTGAGAGAAAAAGACAAAAACCAGACACCTTTAGACCATCCTGATCCCAACTCTCTGGTGTACACCTCATTTTCATGAAGTGCCCTTGAAGGGCGTTCGTTAGTCACACAAGCTTAATGGGATGCAGGCTGCTTCTCCAGTGTGTGAACAGGGTGAATGGCTTCACAACCCCTTGTTCTTCCAGTGATTGCACCATCATCACCGTTTGTTCTATAGGAATGAATTGTGACCTAGTGGATAAAGCACTGGGCAGAAATTGAGTGGTCTGGGCTATCCTCCAGGTTCCCTCCTTGGCATGGACCAGTCCGCTTACAGCTTGATGCCTTTCTTCCCAATTTGTTCAGCTGAGGGAAGACCTACATTTCCAGTAACTATGACATAACTTGGCACTAGGATGTCCTATTAGAAGAAATTATATTAACAACAATATGAGCATTCAGTAACAGAAATATTTTCTAAAAACAACATTCATTTTTAGAAGACAACTATTGAGTACACAAATACAGAATGGATCATGAAGGTAGCAAAAGTCTTTTAGGCAAGATTTTTAACAGATGTTTTGTTTTAGATAGATATTTAAATTCTTCATATATGTACTTTAAAATACAAATCTTAGGAATTACAAAAATGCAAAGCTGGGTATCTCACAGCATTGCATGCAAAAATATCCAAGCCATAAACCTGGAGTTCTGCTTCTGAGAAACCACCCACTGCACTGACAAATGTCCCCTTCCCTTCCCTTGGTGTCTCCTGCCCATAAGGGGAGCATGTGCTACCTCCTGCACAGCCAGCTGCTCGGGGACTCCCTTCATCCACTCCCGCAGCTCAGCCAGCTCCTCCATACTGTTTGGTTTCTCATTCATTTTGCAGCTGATGCGTTTATATTCATTACAGATCTGCAGAAGGACACAGCAGAGAAAAGACCATCAGAGCACCATTAACTGCTAATGGGCAAACTGGAAAACCTGCACCCCCTTCCCATTCTGAAGGTGGCCTAAAGTGATGAGTACACAGCTCTCTTCTTTTTCCTTCCAGTCTTTCTCCATCCATCTCAGTTGAGCTCAGATGGAATGAGACTGCCAACCTTAGGTATGTAGCTGAAATGATGACAGGAACAGCTAGACAACCCTTGGCAGATGCTATTCTCTATATTCCAGTTATCCTCAAAGCAGAAGGTCCTTACAGTTGTCTATGAGGCAAATCTTTCAATCCACTAACCCAGTTTTGTAAGAAGGGTCTTGAAGAGTTTCTCCTCAAGAGATACAGCTTTCAGACATTTAATTCATTAAGCATATTTAACACTTGATTTGCTTGAGTCTGCACATCTCCCAGTCATTTTTAAAATAACCACTTCAATGCAATCTTTACAATGTTTTCCTTAACCTGGCCTCAGTTGCTGTCTTTTGGCCATTTCACAAGCAGAGCAACTTCAAAAGCAGGACAAGACAAGACACCCACAGATAATCCACTGAACCAGGTAACTTACACTCTCCACCCGCAAATGGAGGTTTTTAGCCAGTATGTCCAACATGGAAGTGGCAAGTGCTTTGCATTTTGCAGACAGTGTTTGCTTTACACCTTCGACGCTGACATGGAAGGGACCAATGACAATAGAACTAGGCAGAGCATTGTCCAGGTTCTCCCTTTCAGACAAGTGCATGTTTATTATACTCCTCACCTCTTGGGCAGCTGGACACTGCTCTTCATAGTCCCTGTGAATAAAACCACCAACAAAACAAGGTGACATAAACTTAAAGATTATCCAAGCATCCAGAGTGCTTGTAGGATGTCCAGATGTGTCTGCCCATAGGATCGAGACATAAAACGAACAAGGAGTATCCTTACTGTCATTAAAACACATGTCCATTTGAAGGTATACAACTTTCTGCAAGTAAAAACTGAGGGTAACAGACCCTTGCAGACCTTGCAACCAAAGATATGCCTACATAAGAAGAGTGCTTGTATCACAGTACATGAGTACAAGCCTTAACTGAGCACGGGAAGGTACAGGAGCAAGAGACATCCCATGTCAAGTCCATCTGTTTGGGTAACCAGCCTGCACTGAAGGCTTTGCTTCAGTGTCTTTGCTGCTATGCTTACTAGTGCCAAGCAGTGGGAGCCAGGCTGCCTGTGCCTACCTGCACTGAAGCTACACCCACCTAGCAGCATACATGAGTAGACACGGAACTGGTATGGAGCTGAGGAATCAAGGAAGAGACAGACTCCAAGCTACAATGGGTGGACTGCAGTAAGAGCACAAAATATTTTAACTGCAGAAAAGGAGTGGAAGAAAGAGATGAAAGGGTGTGGTGGTTTGACCCTGGCTGGAGGCCAGATGCCCACCAAAGTCACTCTAACACTCCCCTCTTAGCTGGATGGGGGTGGTGGGAAACAGATATTGAGAGGTTTAGGATTTGCGATAAGGACAGAGAGAGATCATTGCACAATCAGCAGTCACAGGCAAAACAGACTCAACACAGAACAAAGGAAAGAACCCTCTATAATTGATCACACTGCACTGCACTGCTCAGAGAAACCAGTCAGGTAATGAGAAGTACAAAGAGATCTTAAAACACCAACCCCTGCCTCTCCCTTCTTCAGAGACTTGACTTTATTCCTGATTTCTCTCCCTTCTCTCCCACAGACGGAAGGGGAATGGGGGCAAGAATGGGGAATGGCAACTTCAGTCAGTTCTTCACAAGGTGTTTTTCTTGGGGGGATGGGATGGGACACGACACATGGACATTCCTCATGTTCTCCTGCACCAGCATGGGGTCCCACCCAGGGCAGACAGTCCTCCACTTCCTTTCCCACAAAGCTTCATCTCTTTGCCAACTGCCCCTGCGTGGGTCACTTCCTTGGGGTGCAGTCATGGGATCGTAGAATGTCTCTGAGTCTCTCAGGCCCAGACTGCTCCAGCCTGGTCCGGCAGGGAGTCACAGGCCCCACCCTCAGAAACCTCCTCTGACCTGGGTCTGCCTCTCCATGGGCTGCAAGTGGCCCAAATACCTGTGGTCCAACTTGTGGCCACTGCCCCTTTTCCTGTCCCCACAGGCCACTGAGAAGAGGTTGCCCATCTCCGATAAACATTGATGTGATCTTCTCTCAGTCCTCTCTTCTCAGGCTGAACAGCCNCCCCAGGTCCTTCTCTGCAGAGCTCCTCTCCAGCAGGTCATCCCCCAGCCTGTCCTGATACCTGCAGTTCTTCCCAGGTGCCAGACCCTACACTTGCCTTTATTGGACCTCACCTCGTTCCTAAATGGCTCTACCATGGTCTTCTCCACGGGCTGTGGGGAATTTCTCTCAAGGTCTTCCTTGACCTTGGGGCCTGCAAAGTTTCTCCCATCTCACTCCACTCTCTGGCATCAAAAAGCAGCTGTTTGCAGTTTTTCCTCTTCAATGTGATTCCCAGCGGCACTATGACCGTCACTGATGGGCTCGGCCTCGGGCAGCGGCGGGTCCGGCCTTGAGCCCAGCTGGTATTTACTGTTTTGGGCCTGGGGAAAGCTTCCCACTGTTTCTTGCAGAAGCCACCCCTGGAACAACCCCTCTACACCAGAACCCTGCCACACAAAGCCACAACAAAGATGTAAGAAGGCAATAGGAGAGGAAAAGGCAAAATGAAAGCACTGGTGTAAACAGGAGAAGATCAGGAGGCACCTTGGGTGCTTCAGTGTGTTCTGTGAACAGGCAAGAATTTATCAGATGGGATTTATAAACTGATTAAGATGGAATAACAAAAGAGAAAAAGGATTCCATTCCCACTGTTTGGAGAAAACATGAGACCTAAAAAGACAACCATTAAAGTAACTGACGCTAAAGGACAGCAAGGTGCAAAGAGTTTTGGCAGTGAAAACAATGAGGCTGAAACAAAAGAAACCATCACTTTCTATAGAACGTTATCGCTCGAACAGAGCTATTGGAAGGAGGTCAGAGTCAGTATGCTAACTGGATTTTCAAACAGGATGAGTCATTTTTAGGGCCATTAATATCTCCAATTACACGTCCAAACATGATAGGAATGTGACTGCTGTCAGAAGCAGGAAGAAATTCTCATTGCCACCACCAATGTCCTCTAAAAGCCCAGACCACTGCCCACAGCTGAAGGCTGCCTCTGACAGATGCTTGATCTCACATCTGAGGCACATCTATGCACATTCCTGGTCTCACAACAGGCCCGTGTACTCACGCACAGCCAGACAGCAGCTTGTGAGAAGCCCTGGGTCAGAGGTGCCTTACCGTAGGAAGTACTGGATGTCATTGTTGTTTAGTTCTAAGAACTTCTCATATCTCCTGGCATAGGCCTGGAGAGGGATCAGAGCCTTTTGAATGGCAAACTGCAGAACCCCACATAGCTCTTGCACTTCTGGTTCGTGCAAGCCCACTGAGTCCAGCAAGGGTGTGCCTGTGATAGCGATGTTCTCCAACACATACTGGAAGAGAAAGGAGAGAGGGCTTTGAGGACTAGCAGAGCTCACCATCTCCCCTCAGGAGAGGGCCAAAACATCACTTCTGTTATGACTGTGGGAAGTCATGCAGCTCACTCTTCTATGTTGTGTCAGGAATTGTTTTATCAGTTTTATTTATGATCTACAGAGATACACAGCTCCTTGATGGGAGTGGGCAGAAGAGATCTGCACCAGACTGAGGACGCTGTAAAAGTTGCTGTTTCCTTTCTGGGTCTGCTTTCACTGGCTGATTTCTGCTTAGGGTAGCCAGGCCACTTTGGGCATGTCTGCATAGAACCTGCAGCACTAAAACAGAGGCAGCAGCCACATAAAATACTGACAGCATTGGGGAGCTTGAAGAAATCCTGTCAGCAAAGAATTGCATTAGCACAGGTCATTTTAACTGGATCCCAAGTACCTCCCCCTCAGTACAAGCTCAGGGCCTCTCTGCCAAGCTGAGACTTGCACAGCTCTGTCACTGTTGGGGCAGAAGAGTTCACCTTCTCCAGCTGTGGGACAGTGTGAGTCACCAGGATTGCCTTGTTGAACAGAGAAATGAGGGACTTCTCAAAGCTCTCCACAGGGGGGCTGAAGTGAACACCACTGCTGTCTAACACAAGGTCTGTTACAAAGAGCGTGCTGCTTTGAGGCCTGCAGAGAGAAGAAAGAACAGGAATGCTTTCTGAGACAATGGCACACACATCTCTGTTGCTCTGGTGCTCAGTGTAAAATACTCACTGGCCAGGAAAGGGAAGCAGGGAGAGGAGGACTGTCCCATGCAGATGAAGGTGTGAAGCACCAAGTTAGTTCTGAAGTTACCAGTACAGACACTGAGACCTTTTGCTGACTGAAGGTGAAGGAAGTAGCAATCACAACATACCAGGATCCCCAAGAGTCATAACCTTATGCTGATAATCTGAGATGCTTCACAGAAAAAATGCAGATGCTCTCCAAATCAGGCATCCAGCATACCCTTAAAGTGCACCTTGCAGAAGTTATATTCAGTTTCTCGCTACCTTGCGTGTCATGAGCGTGGCTCAGGATCAGATGAAGTCAGTGTTCCAATGACTTCAACATAAGAGGCCCCAGATGAGTGGCAGATTTTTTTTTTAATTTTCTTCCTGTTTTCAAGTTCTAAACCTTACTTTTTTACTACCATGAAGGACATAAATCCTTAAACTCAACAGAAGAAAATTCTAGGCATGGTGACAACCTGGATTGTGTACTTCTTAACAGATCCCAGGCCAGATCCTACTCCCAAATTTTAATCCAAGAATGGAATTAAGCAGCCATGCTTACTGGTATTCTCATTGCCCTCCAGAAAAAAAAGCTAACAGTAATTATTTACTCCCTCGAGAATGCTGGAAGTGGCTAATCTTTAGAACAGTATGTCAAAGCAGCAGACCTCAGTTCTGCTTCATATCACCACCAGTAACCTAAAATCTGTACCAGCAAAGCAGCCAGTTCTGTGACATTCTTCCAGCCCCAAGGTAACACGTCAGGTTGAGGACTGAGGGGGAAACAGCCCAGTCCGAAGCTCCCACATGGTGCCAAGGTTGCTTGCAAAGACACAGTTAGAAAGACAATGAAACTCTCCTTTCCTTACTTGTAGGGACTACTGATGAGGTCATCTCCCCATTCCATGTCCTCTGAGCAATTCAGGGTACCATGGCAAGCATCCAGCAAGAGCTGGGTGAAGCCTATCAGTGAGTTCTGGACCAGATAGCGCAAGGAGTCCTGAAGGATGAATTTGATGCGCTTCATCAGCTTGTGCAGTTTGGACAACTGGTAGATTTCCCAGTGGCTCTGTTCCAGGTTGTACAAGCCTTTGTCTCCATCTCTCAGGTTGCTCTTTACTGCAGTCTTTATTCTATCGATCCAAGTATCCTTGAGAAACACCTGAACCTAGGGTGAGGAAACAAAGCAAGCTGTGTAATCCTCCAAGGGCTGATGGGAAACTGGTACAGTGAAGTTAGCGGCTGGCTGGGACTGCCAGACCTTTCTCTGCTGAAAGGGATCTGTTCTCAGAGATGCTGCAGCTAAACCACAGCTCTCAAATCCATGAAGACCTACAAAAAGAAAAGCTGATATTAAAAAGCAGGATTGTTCTTTCTTTTTATATGTAGTGTTTCCTTTTTGTCCTCTTTTCTATAGACCAGTATCCCTGGAGCTGCCTGTGTCAGGGTCCCTCATTGAAAGTTGTGTAGACAGTACGATGGGCAAGGAAAGGACAGAATGTTGTCTTCTCTTGACAAGTGAGGAGAAAGAGGAGAAGCAGCCAAGGGCAGCAGCAGTCTGCGGTGTTTTCATTTATTAAAATACCACCAAGCGTCACATTTGCTCCACAGGCAGCTGCTGTTTGTGTGCAATAAAACCTCAGTCACTGAGTGGATGACAGCACTGCCTACCTCAAACAGCATGGGACTGAGAAGGACCAGGACATGCCCTTGGCCACTGATTTCCTGTGTGACTCTGTGCAAGCTACTCTGTGGCCTCATCCAGGGTGCAACGTCCTGCTCTCATTTAGAAATAATTTCTTCCTGAGATCCAATGTAAATCTAACCCCTTCCAACTTAAAATCATTCTAGGCCCTTCTGGCACAAAGGTCTTCTGGTGAGAATTACCACAGAGTTGCAAATTTCTGTCCTAGACTGTCCACCAGCATTGCAAGCAGGGTAATTTAATAAAGTACATAGAGAATACAGAGTGTAGAGAGTCATTACCCTCATGAGTGCTTCAGCAGGAATCAGAGCTCTGTGCCTTGCAGCTGGAAGGTTGGGGGAAATAAAACCAAAAAAACAGGAAACTTTTGAGTGCAAATCAGGACTGTTATCTGTACAGGGACGAGGAAGAGGAAGGAGATGTGACAGAGAGCAGCCCTCCAGAGAAGGATTTGGGGTTCCTGGTGGATGAGAAGCTCAACATGAGATGACAGTGCGCGCTCACAGCCCAGAAGGACAAATGTATCCTGGGCTGCATCCAAAGGAGCGTGGCCAGCAGGTCACGGGAGGGGATTCTCCCCCTCTACTCCATGCTCATGAGACCCCACCTGGAGTCTTGTGTCCAGTTCTGAACTCACCAACATAGAAAGGACAGGGAGCTACTGGAGCAGGCCCAGAGGAGGCCACAGAGATGATCAGAGGGCTGAAGCATCTCTCCTATGAAGCCAGGCTGAGAGAGTTGGGGGTGTTCAGCCTGGAGAGGAGAAGGCTCCAGGGAGATCTTATAGCAGCCTTCCAGTCCCTGAAGGGGCTACAGGAAAGCTGGGGAGGGACTATTTAGTAGGGCCTGGAGTGATAGGACAAGGGGGAATGGTTTTAAGTTGGAAGGGAGCAGATTTGCATTGAATCTTAGGAAGAAATTCTCCCCTCTGAGGGTGGTGAGGCCCTGGCACAGGGTGCCCAGGGCAGTAGTGGCTGCCCCCTCCCTGGAGGTGTTCAAGGCTGGGTTGGACAGGGCCTTGAGCAGCCTGGTCTGGTGAAGGTGTCCCTGCCCATGGCCGGGGGGTGGAGCTTGAGGGTCTTTAAGATTCCTTCCAGCCTCAACCATTCTATGATTCTATGAAAGTGGAGGGCTGTAATCTTGTGTTTAACACGTGGCCACATAGAGCCATTCCTCTTTCCACCCATTTTTCCCACATCCCAATAAATCTGACATGAAAACGTAAATTCTGGCCTGCCCCACCCAGAAGATCTCCTCTGAAAGCTCCTCTGTTTCCAGGGAATTGAGCTGCAGCTACTGTATCTGTCTAATACAAACTGACAGCTGTGCTGCCTGCTTCATGTGTACACCACCCACTTCCTCCACTCACCTGAGAGAAGGACTGGGTCTGGATCTGTTCAAAGTCCTCCAAGCAGTGAGGCTTGGCTAAGGTTGTGTTAAACAGAGACATGGTGGCTGTCTTGTTGCACTCATCTTGCACCTGTTCAAGGAGAAGGATGACTTCTGGTCTGGTCAGGTGTGAGACAAATTTGAAATCCATTTGCTGTTCATCAAAAGGATAGTCTGGGATTGAGATGAGCCCTGGCACCAAAAAAAAAAAAGAGCATTAGTGCCTGCAACAACCATCCCAGCTTGTGTTTTAGAGTACAGCTCCCTTTGGGACAGCACTTGTGAAAAGCACTCTCTGATGCACAAAGCTTATTGTGTAGCAGTTTCAGCAGATGGATGAATGGATGAGTGAATGAGAGTCTGTACTCTGCAGCAGAGACTTTCTGCAGCCTCCTGTTAGGGTCTGAGAGACTGTCTAGGTGCCCAACCTTCCAGAGGCTTTGGCTCATGAAGTTTCCATGAGAAAGAGCATTGAACTTGAAGAATCTTCCCACCAAGGCTTCAAGGCACAGCTGAATCACATCAAGGCATTCCAACCTTGTGATGATTGAAGTGCACAAAATGCCTCCCCCATCTTTTACTGTGGTCATTATCCTCCAGTTTGGGACGCTGAAAGAGCCTGGTCCCTCCTTCACACATGAGGCATGCCACAGCTGAGCACAGCAAACACAAGGTGGCCAGCCTCAGCACAGAGCAAAGCAGAAAGCAGTTAAGCTAATGACACTGCCACGGATTTGGGGCCACTGCAGAGTTACTGCACCTTAGCTGACCAATAAAATAATGTTTTATACTGAGGTAACATGAATATGCAAAAATACACTAAAAGCCAGCAGACATACTCAAGAGTATCATATGATCTCCTGCTGCTGACACTTCTGAACCCTAATCATTAATATGAACCTGAGATTGTCTACAACAAAGCATGACTCCTATCAAAACCAAGAGGTTCTATAAGCATCCCAGATTCAAAGTGCTTCACTGGTTTTGTACCTTTCTCCGGTACTTTCTTCTCCTCTTTGTCTGGCAGGGTGACATAGGAAAACATGTGAGGTTTGGAGGTGATGACTCTGTCAAAGCTGATCCTGTTCATGGTGCGTTCATAGTCTAATCTCACCTCTCTCCTCAGGCAGCACATATGGTCCAATACCCTAGCACAAGATATGGAAACAACGGTGACCCGTGCTGTTTGAGCACAAGAATGTCTGGAGCTTTATTGCAACACCCACCCTTCACTCCCTCCCTCCTGGATTTGCTAACCCATAAGCCCACTACTACAGAATGTATTACAAGAGCCGTGCAGACAATGAAGCAGTCAGCAAAGCCATCAACAGGATATATAATGGCAGAGGCAAATGATGACCTGGGACTAGGACTGCAGCCTTCTCAAGTGTCTTCTCAGATTAAAGCAAAATCTCCACTGGGGAGCAGCATTACAGAGTGTTGCAAGGGGGAAACCAAGAACTGAGGAAACTAGCTGGCAGTTCTGGACAAGCTGTCGGGCTGTTGTCCCAAGTGCCTCCTGCTGAACACCTCTTGACATCAGTTCCTTCAGCCAGACCATGCATATAAGCATTGAAACCCTGCTCTGTTTGCCCTAGGAAAACATCCTCCCTCCACCCTGAGCAGGCAGAGTACTTTTCTTTATGCCTGTATTTCTGCTCACAAACAGAGCCTAATTATGCTCCTACTCTCTAGTTTAGGCTGACAGACCATACAGCCCTTCACACCTTCCTGTCTCTGAGCAGAGCAATCAGTCATGGCTGATTCCCAGTGACACCATCAACGGCTCATGATTCATCAGCCCAGGGACTCTTAAAATGCCTTTCTGATATGAACTGCATCTCAAAGAGACACTTGATTATATCCAGGTGGAGATCTCCTGTTGTTTGCTTCACCCTGTGCAGATCTTCTTTTGATTTGTTTTAGCAGCTGTTAATAGGTAGAAGCATCACCAGCAGACAACCACCAACTCTCTGGAGACAGCTGGTGGTCTGCAGATCAATTCAGCAGTGACTTATCTGTTCCCTGAAAGCATGGGGACACAGCAAGGTCAACCATACCATTTCTGTCCAACCTTCCTGCTGTTGAAGGCCACCTAAGTGCAGGTGTAAGTATAGCTCAGCAGATCTGCATACAAAGTGCGTCTACTTCACCTGGAAACACTGACAGATTACTCATCCTGTACATGTGTCCCTGGGGCTCTTGTCCTACCTACTTCTGATGGCTCTCTGAGCAAAAGTGTGGTGTTGATGCACACCAGCTGGAAGGCAGATGAGATCCACAGTCTATGGGTTGGATGCTCGAGGTCTGCCACCACTTGTTTTATAAGCCTGCGAGGTCCTACAATGTTAAAAGACTGAACAAATACTTGATGCTTTACCTCTTCTCCTTCTTCAGTTTGGGAGTGTGCAGAGCCAACAGCTCAATTCTCTGCAGGCTCTTCTCGCTGATGCTACTTAGCCCATCTGTGGGCATGCAGTCCACATAGAGGCGATAGAGTAGCAGCGCCTGCGTCTTCTTCCGCAAGCTGTTGGCAGAAACTACCCGCTGTGCAAACACCTGGGGATCTTCAGCCAGAAACAGCAGGCAAACTCGGGGCACCCAGTACTGGCAAGACAACAGTGGGGCTCTTCCTGGAAAATGAAAAGAGATGTTACCAGAGTCTACAGGGAAAACAACACTTGGAATGGCTTGCAATGCTGACAGGAGATTTTTGATGGACAATATAACTGGGCCAGCTTAGTGGAGATCAAAATGAGGGACCAAACTTGAGGACAGCAAGAGACAAGGAGCATGGAATTAGCAGTATCTCCAAACATTTCAAGAGGAGGGTTATGTCATCTCAATCCGTCCACATTCCCCCTCAAAATGGCAGACAACCCTTTAATTTTACATGAAGGCAGGAAAGATAGGAGACAGAAAAAAAGATGGGTATCTCCAAAGGGAAGGCCTCAAATAGGTTGTCAAATCTCTCCCCTGGAAGTTTTTCTGGACAGGTTAAACAGGCACTGCATCAAGAGTGATAAAAGGGAAATTAATTAAATGACTTCTTGCTGTCCCTCCCATCTCCACCTAGGACCTGCAAGGGTAATGAACTGGCTCTCAAAGTATATGCCAGGTCCCCAAAGGCCTTGCTTGAAACACACCTTCTGGAGTTATTCCTCTGTTAAGGATGGGTCTCCCTTCTTCATCCCGTACCAGCCCATTCTTATCTGTTTTATGGACCAAGTAGAGCTCTGTTTCCTTGTCATAATCCAGAACACCAACATCAATCCACTTGTAGATTAACTTGTGGCTTTTGGGGTCCTCTAGGAGAATCAAGGGTTAAAACAGGGTTAGTCTGTTCTGCAGGCTGCAAGCAAATGGACTTTCTGGATCAGAGTGGTGATGCTACAGTCAAATCCACTCACTAGTTTGAATCCTGGACAATCTTACATCATTTCTGCTGTGGTCAAATAAATACCTAGCTCAGGTCTTACATCTTACCATTTCCAATGTCCACATCCCTTAATTGGCCACAGATTTACTGCCTGGAATTTCACTGCAGCCTGGAGGCAGGACACCCTGTGTGCAAGCTAACTAATTTCATCATGATACCTACTTATCAGTAAAGCAAAATTCTGACTGGACTGACTTCCAGACACAGAAACAGGAGGGAAAAAGTCAGATGCTACTGCAAAAAGGGGAAAACAGTCCAGGGAAGGACTGACAGCCAGTGAGATCCCTGGTCTCTTGCTCTGACAGCCTGAGCCTGATGAGAACGACGTACTGCTTTTCTGCTACTCAGAACTGCATTCATCAGAACCTATGGGCTGCCTTCTGCTGGACTGGCCTGTAATTGCCCTGCTCGAGCAGTAACTCATTCAAGCTTTACCGTGTCCAAGTACATCATCTGTAGGTAAAAGTGCTTTTCCAGGCACTGGTTTTCTATCTTGAGATCCTGGCTCCAGTCCTAGCGAGATCCACTCCTCTGGAGTTCGACAGTCATACTCGTTATTGTCAAAGATCTGAACGATACGACACGAGTGAAATGAAGTCTCACTTGAGAGATAAGAAAACACCAGACACAACATTCATTTAACATGCAGTTAATGGGCTACAAAATGGGAAGCTGCCCAGGTGCAAAAGCAGTGCTGAGTTTTGGGCAATAATCTTCTCCCAAACAGCAGGATCTGTACCTCTGTACCATTCCTAGGGAGCAGGGACCACCACCTAGAGAGGTTGTACACTGTAACACTGCTGAATGTTGCATTAGGAAGGAAACCTGAGACACCACCTTGTCTCTGGACACACAAATGACAGTGAGAAGCACCCTCAGGGACTATTTGTTCTGATGGAAGTTACTGGCACCCTGCAGAAGATGCTCAGCATCTCGCAGAGATCCTCCAGGGTCCAAACCTATTCTAAAGTACTTCCTCACTTCATCGTGTGTTGTATCGATGATTTCAAAGTGTCCTGCAACTTTCTGAAACATCCTGTTGTATAAGCAACAAGACAGATCACAGTGGCAAGCACACTCTCTTACCTTTAATGGGAGGTACAGGGGAAAGACAGGATCTTTCTTCTCAATATTTGACATACTGTCAGGATCATGGTGCCTTGGCATCAGTTGATTGGAGTCTATCCCCTTGCTGGCTATGAGCTGAGCGATATCAAAGCTGAGGTACAGCCTTCTCCTCCTGTTTTGGATCGGGTGGGGGAATAACCACTTAATGCACCTAGAAGGGCTCCCATGCCTGCAACTCCTCTCTTTGGTCATGTACCCTCTCAGTAAAAAAGATTTTGAGCACACACCACATATATGTTAATTTCTTCATTTATAGAATAAAATAGTTTGGTTGGAAGGAACCTTCAGTGACCACCTAGTCCAACGTATAGATTGTATACACATACTACTGAATTAATATATTATGTACATTATAAACACCCTGGGTTTGGCTGGGACAGAGTTAAATTTTGTCCTAGTAGCAGGTACCACGCTGTGTTTTGGATTTAGGTTGAAAATAATGGCGATAACACACTGATGTTTTGGTTGTTGCTAGGCAATATCAGGGACTTTTCTGCTTCTCACACTGCCCCGCCAGCAAGGAGGCTGGGGGTGCACAAGAAGCTGGGAGGAGACATGGCCAAGACAGCTGACCCAGACTGGACAAAGGGATATTCCATACTGTATGATGCCAGTATTTAGCCTGGAGGCTCAATTTGGCTCAATATTTAGCTTGGAGGAAGCTGGCTGGGGGTTTAGACCGTGGCTTGGAAACTAGCTGGGCATCAGTGCTCTGTGGGTGGTGTGCATCATGTTTTGTATATTCTATTATCATCATTATTACTGTTCTCTTCCTTTTCTGTCCTATTAAAGTGTCTTCATCTCAACCCACGAGATGGTTTTTTTTGCTTGTTTGTTTTTTTCCTGGACTCTCTCTCCCACTGTGGGGGGGAGTGAGTGAATGGCTGTGTGGTTGTTTTAACTGCCTGCTGGGATGAACCACAACAGAATATATGCAAAAATAGAAATTAAAAGGATGAAAAAAAGAGATTAAATAAACACTATTTAAACCAAATTAGTGTCTTCCCACATCCCAGTGAACTGTCTTGTGCCCCCCCTGAAATGCACACACCCACTTTGGAGACCAGTTGCCTTAGAGGGTAGTATTTTCCTAAAGATTTTTGACATGTCACATCTTGAAAGTAAAACCCAACATCTGAACCTGCTCTGTCCACTCCATAACGATGTTTCTAGCTACTTCCTGATAACTTACCTCTCCACTTCAATCTTCCGAGGGCATTGCCCTGGAAGCCCTTGGAAAGGAATCTGCACTTTTGGCTTAAATGACTGTACTGGAAAATCTGACTTGACGAGGTTCTCAGTTGTTGGTCCAATCACTTGCATATCCAGGACCTTTCCAAAGTCCTCAGGCACCTTGAAGGTTGTGACTAAGAGATAAAGAGAAATGCATGTCTGAAACCACCAGACATTGTTCTGCCTTACATTCACACATGCAGGAGTTCTGTTCTGTCTTCTGGGCTGTCTGCAGAAGTCCCTTCACCAGATTTGTGAGAGAAATCAAGCAGACATCAAATGGGAAACAGAAAGGATTACCTTTTTTTGCTGCTCCAATATGTCATTCTGGTTTTCCAGTATCTACATGATGGCCTCCTCTGAGAATGACCATCAGGGACATTATTAGGGGTAAGGCACTGACCTGGCTCTAAAGAGCTCTGTTCTGCTCCCAGGTACAGACTCGCTATATGACCACAGGTGAGTTACTGCCTCTAGTGCACAGCCTCACTTGCTTTCAAAGAGTGAGATTCCACAGCTTCCCTGGGTGCCCTCAGCCCGAGTCAGTCCTGGCTGGAATGGTGATAAAGGGCTTCTGAATACCACAGAAGAGAACAAACCACTGAGATGATCTTTACGTGCCTATTCAGACCTTCTTGGGACAAACCTCTCTTTAGTTTTGCTTAGCAAACCTCCCACTCATATCAGCAGTGGTATGAGAAAAAAATATGGAGTTAAACAGCTAACAACCTCCTGATTCGGCCAAATCCCTTCAATGGGAATCTGAACTAAGCTAAAAGTATACATTTCCAACAATTGCCTGAAATTAAACCATGTCATTTACCCCATAAATAAATCAAACTGTTTATATTGCTAAACAAGCTGCAAATAACAGAACAGCAGCAAACTGGGAATTTGAAGCTTAACCTAAATTAAGTAATTGCATGCAAGCTTTAAAAAGCACTATTCCCTAGACAGAGCCAAGCATTGAGCTAAAAATAGATTTTAGTGGAGTGTGAGCTTTTTGTCTGAACTTTCACACTTTACCAAGGAGAACTTAAGGATCTGGCTTGTAAGTGGGGATTTTGGACATCAAGCTCTGAAGCCGATCCTTCACCCTGCTCCATGTGCTTCTGCTTGTGTCATGGATGTGGCCCCTTGACATCAAAGTGATTGTGCAGAGCAGTCAATGCTGAGGCCAGACAGGTTTCAGGATGATCAGGTACAGAAAGCATCCTTCAAGAGGTTGCTCCCTTGCCCTTCTGAACCCCCATAGCTACACATCATACTCCCCTCTCTCTCAGGAAGGACTCCCAGCCTGGAACAAATATGATCCTAAACATTTCCATTGTCCATACCAACATGCATACTTACAGTAATGATGAGAAATCCCAAAAATGCAGAGGATTTACTACAGCTCTTTAGCCTCATGCATATCTCTTACTTGGGGTCTTTCTGAAGGGCCCTGATTTATATGTGTTGTCAGGAAGCACAGCTGTTCCAATTTTGTCACTTCATTGTTGCAAAATCCATGGCACCATCCATTATGGCACTTTGTGCATTATCAACTATTTATGTCAATACTTAGCGTTTCATTTGCATTTACATTTCCAGCTTGATAGCTTCTTCCCCCTTGAAGAAGCAGCAGATCATAAATAGAGATCTGTCTCCACTTGTTAGGGATGAGTCTAGCTTGTCAGGATTCACTTGAGGATGCAGTCATTTGTCCTCACTCATGAAAATAAATGTCACTTCTAAGTACAGGAAGGTGGTATATATAGTTACCATCTTTCTCTAAGACTAAAATCCTCTCACATGCACACTTTCTCCCCATCCATTGCCAGTCTATGATCCATAGCCCCAAGAGTGCTCTGGGAGCCAGGACAGTGCTGGCAAACCTTTCAACCATGCTCTGTTTCTACATTTGAGCATCCATGACACAAGGAGCTCTTGTAAGTGGGAGGGACCAGCAGCTCCGTATACAGAAAGACCCTTTACATCTCAGGGAGTCACTCTAGGTCACAGTTGGACACAGAGTGAATAAATGAGAGGGGACTATGATTTTGGCTGTGTGTACCTAGATTCTGAATACCTTGGGCAGGTTCCATTTTCAGAGGAAAGGGTCATTGCTGGCTCCATACAAGTGATAATGTGGGAATTCGGTGGTCTCCTGGCATACGACCTGCAGGACCAAACTCCCACAGGCAGCAATGCAGCCTACCCTCAACCCTGAGGGGAGCAGATATATCCAGGAGAAAAGGCAGCATGGTTTTACCACCCAGTCAGATCCCTTTGCTCCACCTCTAAATGAAATTCACTTCTCAGGAGACATTCAAGCAGCTCAGCATCATTCCTGGTACTGACAGGAGAATGAAAACAAAGCAGCAACCTATAGCCACCAGCCTCATTCCCAGCACATTCAGTATAAGCAACCATAAGAGTTATGGCCCTGTTCCCTGCACAACATGCCTCCTCTCAGTATACATACCTATAGGAGTGTGCTGCTTGAGATGTGCCTGCCTCAGCAGGGCGTAGTGCATCCAGGGGCCAGCACAATCATCCTGAAACACAGCATGTGAAGGAGGGTCAGAGAAAACAGAGGAGTTGTAGCACAGGGGTAGAGTGGGTTACAGAGGTCTGGAACACAAGACTGCAAGACCAGCTTTGCCAGAGCTTTAGGGTCGATGCAGACTGTGAGTAAGGGTCAGAAGAGGCTCTGAGAGGCACAGACCCCTGCAAATTTCAGCACACTGCACTGAGAGACAGGGCATTTGTCAGCAGAGTGCAGCCCGATGTCAGCTCAAAATATGGACTGGGGGCTGATGAGGCAGGCAGTCATTAGGATTTTACTTCCAAACATCTTCTGTAGTCACAACCATATGCCTGCAGCCATCCTAAACCCAGGTGGCATCATGACAACAGTGGTCACCGAGGAAGGCAGCACCTCTACACTGGGCACAGCCTCTCCATTTGTGAGAGTCAAGGTCTTACACAACAGCCTCTGACCAAAATGAAAGGCTAGGGCCTGAAAGGGGTGAAAACTCTGCTTCTCCCTACCAGGTGTACTACAGGTCTTTCTATCATGACAGGACTGTGGTAGAAGAACTGCTCTTTGCACTTGCCTCTGAGCTGCTGGAGGCTCCTGCAGTGGGGACATCAGCGTAAAGCATCTTCTGTTTGTGGGTTGAGCATTTTTTCAGTCCCTGGTTGCAGCTATTGGGAAGCAACAAACTCGTTCCTGGATTGGAATCCCAGCATGAAGCCCCATTGGTGGTGTCAGGAGGGTTGGGGCTCCTACCCAGAGAACTTGTCAAATCCTTCTTTGCTTGATCCATCTTCTTAGGAGAAGGTTGGGGTGCAACCCTGGGCTTGCTAGGGTGGAAAGACATTAAGCCTGTGAAACAGTCTATCTGTGTCACTCCTCCACACCCTCCCACTGCGCTGGATGTCCTGAACTTGCTAAGATGAGTGGGTAACAAGGTAGGCTCGACCCCCTGCTTTGGTAGCAAGTACTGCCTTCATGACCTGGGGGGACACTGGTCTCACGTGGCTGACTCAATGGCTCACTAACCTCAGGGAAGAAGAGTGCTTTATTACTGCAAATGAGATTTGGAGGGGGGAAGCCAGCAGTATAGCTATGGAACACTGCTTTCCTGAATCAGCAGGGGCTTCCTGGATCTGTGGCAGCATTCAAAAGGCTGCCAGGAGAATCTGAGCAAATTGGGACTACAACTGAAGCACTACATTTGCTGTACCCAAATCTCTTTAAAACCTTCTTGCACTTGACTCCAGTGTGAGTAGGCTACAGGCTAGATACCAATACAGCTCCTCCCAGGTGTAAAGCTGAACTCTTTCATTTAAATAATTCAGGAGAGATGTTTAAGCATTGACTAAGGAATATTAAAACATAGCCAGAAGCTCCCTTCTCTCTCCTTCTGCAGGGGATATTTTTGCTGGTGATCTCAGCTCACAACTTCTGCTCTTCCACCTTGGGAGACACAAGTCCAGGCAAATATTGCAGCTGGGCAGCTTTGCTTTATAAAAACTTCTGCACACCAAGAGATACTAATTAAGAGCAGCCTTGGACTTTGGGCACAATGATAATGCAACCCTTGGTTTTAGGCTTGTCTAAACACAGAGATGACTACTGTAACTAATTAGTACAGCTGAAGTGACACAAGCCCCTGCAGCCTGCACACACTCGTGCTGATTTAACGCTGTACACATATCTGCATAGCTTATTCCTATAAATTACAAGTCAAAGCTCTCCATGGTGTCTCTCAAGGCTACTCCAAGTGCAATACAGCTTACTCATCAATTCTCACTTGGTGCTAGACCCAGATTCCTCATCCAGCTCTACCTGACTGGCGTGATTTGCATCCTGCACCCTTGCTAGAACCCACACATCTGCCTTGATTGCATTTCTGGAGGCCAAGCCCCTGAAACAGGCTGCTTTGTGGGAGTCTTCCAGCAATAGAAAGCCCTTGCCTGGTCTTGCAGGGCACAGAAGGCACAGTACCTGTCCAGTACATCCTGAAATTGAAGCCACAATGCAGGGTCCTTTCCTGACATGTCCTCTCTGCTCTGCTCTCAAATAGAGTGAAAACTCTGTACTACACTCTTGGTCAGAGAGGGCAATTTTTTTCTAAATTTCACCTTGCTCTTCTCTCTGCAAGAATAAATCGAGTACACACAGCAGAGAAAGCATTACATGCATGCTGGAGATAAGAGGGAATAACTGTGTTTGCTGGTTTATTACTGCAGGTTCAAACCAGCACACAATTTTGAGAGGTTGATTCAAAAAAGAAATCAGATAATAAATCAAGGTTACCATGATGCGAATCCTTTAAGTGAAACAGAGTAAAGGAATAGATTGGGAAGACTTGGGAGATGAGATCAATAACACTCCCTCCCTCCTGCAAGCTAGAAAGTCTCAAATCTTTCTCCTTTCAGCTTCTCTTTGGCACGGCAACTGGAACCTCATACCTTGAAGAATGCATTTTCCATGGAGGATTTTGGTTTTATTAGCTATTTTATTCTCTGGCCATATCTATTTTAGCAGCCCAGCAGGACTGATTGGTATCAGCCAAGATCCTAGGATTCCTGATGAATCACTGCTGGACTCTTTCATGCCTGCTGCACCGGCACAGAGAAGAGCAGCAAGGTGGAACAGCCCCATAGTGGCTCACCCTGAGCATCCTCCCCCTGGGTGCAGGGGTGGAGGTGTGACACAACTTCTGGTCCTAAGAGGCAGAAGCACAAGAGTCCTAAATCTGTCTGACTCAAGAAAAGCGAACTCTGGGATGCAAAGTTCACCTGAACCTTTAGCAGGGTGAGTGACTGAGCCCACTCCCAATTTAGCAGGACTGGTAATTTCTGCCTAGAACTAAAGTGACGGGGCCGGTGCTGCTGATGGCTGAGTTCCCGTACTGGGGAAAGTGTGTACCAAGCCTGCCCACAGCAGGCCTAATTCTTCGCTGCTTTGCTCCCCATGTACTCACTCACACCTCCGTGAAGTCCTTGCTGAGCACTTATCTCAAAATAAAACAAACCCCTACTCAGTATCCAGCTCAAAACCATCCATCTGTCACGCTCTCGCAGCTGCACAGAGGAAAGGTCTGGTGTTTGTAAATGTAAAAATCCCTGACACACCACCCAAAATAAAGAACCAAACCAGGCCTCAGAGGTCTTCTGAGCAATTTCTCCGACAGATGAGTAGAATAGCTTGCCCGAGCATGCTAAAGCTGATACAGAGATGGGAGAAATGCTGAGGACAAAGGGAATCCTACTCTTCTGCCACCCTGGCTGCTGGGATGTGGCCAGGGTTTCCAGCAAAGAGGTGGAAACCCGAGTGTGGTGGGGAGCTCGCTCTTGGTGCCAGCCTCCAGCTAGTGTGTGGCTTGGTGCTCCCACCCAGCTCTCAGGAACAGTCTCCAGAATGGTTTAAAAGATGAGAAGAGAGATCTCTCTTTTATTCAGCCTAACTGCTGAGCCAAGGGGCCTAATGCAGAGCAGTTCACTCTTTCCCAGTCTCCAGCTCTGCAAATGGTACTTTCCTCCTTCCCCCTCCCCCAAAAACAAGCAGCATGCAGACTCCAGGGCTTCCTCCACACCCTCCATCCAAGGGTGACCCCAGACCCTCATCCCTTGGCAGCAGAGCTTATTGTGCATTGCCAAGGGTGGCGCTGCCTGGGGAAGGGAACAACTGAGCACACAACAGTAGCCCAAGCTTTCAGCCAGCTCTGCTGGAGCAGCTGCTGATGGTGTGAAAGCACCTGTGCTCAAGGATTTGTTGGTTGCCCAAGGGATCCTGAAGAAAAGCAGTGACACTGCCCTGTTAAGAATCACATTTGGGGGAAAAAAGCGCCCCACAACCAAGAGCTCAGCTCATCACAAGTAGATGAGATGTCTTCCTGAAAGCAGGTCCTCTGCCCATCCCACTAACCCTTCACTCCTTGATGTCCCTAAACAGCCAGGAGCATCTCCCTGCTTTTCAACGACAGCACCTGCCTGGCACCAGGACACCCCAGCTTTAGCTGCAATAAGCTCTGAAGATCTCCTCACACCTGCCCATCTCTGCTGCAGTTCAGTCATGCTCTCTCACACCTGGAAAGCGCGTTTCCTAGATATATCAGGTACGTTGTACCTCGCTGAATCGAACTATTCAAAACGAGAGCACATTCTAATGGCACTGCTGACACAACATTAGCTGCAGCATCTCCGTGTCATCGTGGCAAAACTATAATTACGATTTCTCAGTAAACCCAAGCTTTACGTATCCAAGAAGTCAAACTCCCACGTCTTGCTCAATGTCTGGCGAGAGCTTTTTGATCTGTTCCTTCTAGTCCAATTCTTTGACAAAATAGACTCTTTCCTTTCAAATAAGGTCCAAAATGGCTAAAAATTGCAACAGAGGGAAAAAAAAAAGAAAAAAAAAAAAGAAAGTACTTTAAGAATAATCTAACCCCTAAGCAAACCTGCGAGTCGACCCCCCTGGTCACTCATCTGAGTCCTATTTAGAGCACTCTGTGGCAGTCCCTGCCCCAGCAGTTCAGGCGTGCTGCAGAGGCTCAGCCAAGGCACTGAGCCCCGACCCACCCGCTTCACCCCTTCCCCCGCCCACAGCACTTCTCTCCCCTTTAAAATGGGACCTGAAAGGAACGTCGAGTTCTGCAGCGGCCCCTTCCCTCGCACCACCAATGTGCGCCGCCGTGAGCCCGATTTCCCGCGGGTTTTGCAGCGCTTTCCCTCCGCCGGCCCTGATCTCCTTCCCTAGCCCTAGCCCGAGCCCGAGCCCCGAGCCCCGGGCCCCGGGCCCACTCCTGCCCAGGCGGCCGGAACGCCTCGGGCCGGCCCAACCACCGGCAATGGACGCCGGCCGCGTTGCTACAGGAGAGGGGGCGGGCGCAACCATCCCGCTGGAGGGGGCGGCTCATCCCCTTCCACACACTCCCCTCACCCCCTCTCGCGGGCGGTTGGGCTGAGCCGGGGATGGCGCGGGGTGCTACGGGGCGGCGGCGGCACCTGAGGCGAGGCGCTATGGAGCTCCTAGTGCCGCCGCGGAGCCCCCAGGGCCACCACAGAGCCACCACAAAGCCACCACAAAGCCCCAAGTGCCATCACAGAGATTGTAGGGCTACCACAAAGCCCCAAATGCTACCACAGAGCCACCACGGAGCCCCAATTGCCACCACAGAGCATCCAGTGCCACCACAGAGCCACCACAGAATCACAGAATCATAGAGGTTGGAAGGGACCTCCAGAGATCGAGTCCAAGCCCCCTGACAAAAGCAGGTTCTCTAGAGCAGGTCGCACAGCTCAGTGTCCAGATGGGTCTTGAATGTCTACAGAGAAGGAGACTCCACAACCCCCTGGGCAGCCTGTCCCAGGGCTCCTCCGTCACCCTCACCATGAAAAAGTTCTCTCTCGCATGAATGTGGAACCTCCTGTGGTTCAACTTATGACCCCTGTCCCCACAGGCCACTGAGAAGAGGTTGGCCATCTCCCTTTGTCTCCCACACTTCTAATATTTATAAATATTGATGTGATCTCCTCTCAGCCTTCTCCAGGCTGAACAGCCCCAGCCTTTCCTCATAGGAGAGATGCTTCTTTGTGGTCTCACAGAGCCCCAAGTGCCACCACAGAATCCCCAGGACCACCAGGGACACTACAGAGCACCTAGTGCCACCACAGAACCACCACCACCAAGCCCCAAGTGCCACCACACAGCCCCCACTGTCACCCGAGAGCTACCACAGACCTGCCCTAGGACAGCCACAGGGGAGACAGACCAGTGCCACAGGACAACACTGCCGTAGAGCCATCACAGAATTGCCATCAGAGGTCACTGCCACAGACCTGCAGCTACAAGCCACCATCACTAGAGCCACCACCAGCCCTTGCCTTACAGGGCTACCAGCCCCAGGGTGAAGGTGCTTGGTCATCCCACCGAGTAGCTGGCTGCCACCACCTCGTGCCTCTGGGGACATCCCCTGTGTAATGGAGGCTGGGGGCTGCTGCCAACCCCACCAGCAGCTGTCCAGAAAGGTTGAGCAGAACCCTCCTTCATCCACTGAGACCCAAAACCCTTGTAGGCAGACAGTTGGCAGGATGCAGAGCTGCACAATGGCTTGTCAACAGCCAGGCTTATGTACCCAGGGAAGTCTTGAGCAGTCTCATCTAGGAGATCACCTTCAGGTGGGAACGGGTGACTACCACCATGTGCTACCACCCTAGAGGACATGTCATGCCATGCAAAGGGAAAGGTGGGACAGGGAGGGGATGGTGGGGACTGGGCAAGCTGTGCCAACCCCACAGGGGAGTGGGGAAGAACGGATTTGGGTTCTTTTGGGAGAGGGAGAGGAGGTGGAAGAAGGAGAGAGGAAAGGATTTAAAGAAGAAAAAAAAATAGAAAGAGCCCTCTAAGTGAGAGTTTCTGGGGCAAAGGAGGAAGGGGTGAGGTGGGGGACCAGAGAGGAGGACCCCGTGGGAGGGGAGCCATGGCCAGACAGGACAGCACTAGGGTGTGGAGTGGGAGGGAGCGGTGGCACAGGGTGGCAGCAGAACCCAGGCGATGAGTACTGGCTGCTTGCCCTGCCCTGGCTCTGGGTGCAGAGAGCTCAGAGGTTGAGTGTGGAAGAGGCACTTGTGCCACCTGGAAGCAAGGGGAGATGACGTTTGGGCAGTGAGCTGTGGTGGCAGTGGCAGGCAGAGCCTCAGGGGAAGAAACACAAGGCTCAACAGGTAATTTTGCCCTCCCAGCTCCTGTCAAGGTGCTCTCCTTTTTAGCCCTGCACAGGAGGGCAGGAGGTCTCCGTGCAGATGCACACCCTGTGCTGGGCTGCTCCTGGTCCTGCTCAGAGCAGCAGGTGCTGGGGAAGGTCCCAGGTGTAGGTTCTCCGTCGCACTGCCAGCCTCACTGCTGTGTGTAGGAAAGCAGTGCTTGCTGGCTTGCCTCAATTAGGTTTGATATAATTAAAGCTCTTGATGGAGTTCCCAGGAGTTGCATTCCAGATGTTTCCTCTGCCTGGGAGGAAGCAATGCTGGACCTGCTGTCTGGGAAAAATAGCCGTCCATTTCACACCCGCTTCATCTGCAGCAGCAGGTCTGGATTCACAGCAAGTCTTGCTCTCCCTGTGGTTAGCCGTGCTTCAGTTTTGACCAGGCTTTCAAAGTTCAACACAAAATGCTTCAGCGAGTCAGGAGATGAAAGTCAAGCAGTTTCAACTGGCTGGGTCTTCACAAACCCACCAGGCCAGAACAGAAAGCAGACAGGTGTGTGAGCCACCCTGCTCTCCATGCTCTCCATCCATGTGTGGCCATGACTGATTTATTTCCTGACCTGCATTGAAAAGGGCTCTCCAGACACTCACTCCCAGAGGATGTAGCAGAGCACACTGACACCATGTCCTGCTTCCACAGTTGCTCCTTTGGCCCAGGACGGTCAAGCAGAGGAGCATGAGACCTGATCACTTGCAAAAGGCAGGCTCAGGATGTCAGAGGCAGCAGTTGGCTCAGCTGAGCATTTCTGTGCTTGCTCTTTGCATCTCCTACTTGCTCCTTTTCTACCACAAGCTCTTTTGAAGCCTCAGATCCACCTGTGGTGCTGAGATCCTGAGAAAACTGTTCAACAAGAGCTTCCCAAGTCCTTGCTGGGACAGGCTGATCAAGGATTTTATCTTGTGCAAGGCTGGTTTGGGAGAAGACAAACATCGCCCTCCCTGTCCTACCCACCAGAGCACTGGTGTGGTGAAAGCGTCAGGCAAGAGTGAGCAGGGTCTGGGCTCACAGTGTGGGGGAGAGCTCTCGTTTCCCATGTTACCAGCCATTAGACTCAAACCAGTTTCAGTTGGTATCAGGATGTGAGCTAGCAAATATGTGAAATGTGCTCATGTTTCCTTCTGCCTGAGGCTCTTCTCTGGACAAAGAGCCCAGCTTCTCTCTTGTACTGTCCAGGAGATGTTGGAGCCACCTTTCCTTTCCTCCCCTCCGCTCTCATGCCTCTATCCTGAACTGAGAGCTCAGAAAACACCATTCCTAGGAAAGCATATCACACAAAGCTCACTTCTACTCTGAACAGCCTTCCTCTAGTTATGGGAGGAATAATTAAATGCCAAAAAAGCCCAACTTTCTGCGGACCTCAGTGATGATGCGCTGGGTTGTTTTGTTTTACCACTTGCACCTACCCAGCGTGGGTGGTGGGCCCCTTCAGATTTAGCAGTGTTTCCATACCCACCCCACACACATTTTGCTGAAGGTGTAAATGATCCTCAAGGCACAAGGCCACTGGAGAATAAGGCTCCAGATTTCTCTGTCTCCACACCTACATGTGTTCCCACACACAAGATACAGCATTAGAGTAAAACACCACATGTTGACAATGCAGACAGCACATTTGACAAGAAACTCCTCAGACCGAACACCAAAATGCAAACCCAGGAGACAGTCATACAGCAGGGAGAGCCAGGGCAAGGTCTGGCTTCACTTTGCCTGCACCCTTCTCATCAAGGGGCAGTTTGATTCTGGTGAGACAACATCAAACCAGATTCACCTTGCAAATTCTGTGCTTTCCAACCACAGTTTTCACAGCAGTATAAAAAAAATGAATGAGACTTCGACCCTGATAGTGTGACATTTTTGTTAGTTAGCTTTCTCCCTCATCTCCACCACTATGCCACAGCAAATCATCTCCTCAGGGTAAGTTCTTTAGCATTTGGGACCACACCATCAACCCAGCCAGTGTGCTCTCCCAAGGAATTTGCAGGCAGAGGTTGCTTCCCCAGGAAAGGTATGCAGAAAGTGTGGGGCTAGCCAGAAGTGGGAAGATGGGAGTGAGGATTGCCAGGACTAAGCTTTGAGCAGGCAGGGGGGTGGTGGGGATGCAGAAGCTCAGCAAGCCTTACATGATGAAATCTCAGCAGCAGTGGGCAGAAATGCTTGCAGTAGGTTTGGGATTTTTTGAGATGTTTTCTGTTGGGTTCAGTGTTTTTTTGTTGCTGCTGTCTTCTCTGTAAGGCTGAGGGTAGCAAAAGCCTGTCAGCCGCCTGTGAGCTGGGAGATTTTTCCAAGATGAGCCTATATGTGCTTTATAAAAGGCATCCTCGATTTCAGAGAGGGTTAGGGGCAGAGATACTCCTGAAGTTCTCAAACACCCTGGGGTTAGACCCTTAAATTCCTCAGAAGCCCCAGCCAGATAAGCAGCCAGGTTTCATATGAGATGACTCACAGACATTTTTCCAGACACGGACAAAGAACTTGGAGCTCTGGAGCTCTCCCAGCAAATATGGTACAGGCACTTGCCCATCTTCCTAGGAGAAAGCATCAAAATGGAGTCATCAGACTAACCACTGGCACCCAGGACCAAAAAGGCAGGTAACTGCCACCTTGCTCTTGCACAGAGGGGGTCACTGACAGCTGGGACACAAGTCATCCCAGGTAAGGTACCAGGGTCTGACTTGCGAGGAAGCCGATACACTCAGTCTGTGCTGGGGAAGATGTAAGCCTTAGAGGTGACATTTCCTGGCATTCTTCAGAAATTCTGGAGATTCACATACAAACACTCTCCAGGCATGCAAAACACAGCACTTGAGAGGCTATAGATAGAGCCTGCTCTCTTCTAGGAAATTTATCACCCGCCCCCGGTGAAAGCGATCCCAAAAGAACTGCAAGCCCTTTCTGAAGAGCTACTCGCAGTCTTACAACTCAGGCGTTCCCAGACAACATGTAGGGACCAAGGTCCTCACAGATTAATTTTGTGCATTCAAGGGAGTTCAGGGGCATCTTTTTTCTTTTCTTTTTTTTTTTTAATTTTTTTTAATAGGATCAGGAGAAATGACTGACCTCCTTTTAGAAGGGCTGGAAATTTCTCCTGAAGCTTCCAGAGGAACATCAAGCTTTTTATGAGAGACGGAGGCATCTTGGCTCCCAACCATCAGGGTACTTGTTGGGAAGTGTGAGGAGCTCTGGTTCAAATCTGGCCTGAACCAGAACCATCAGGTTGAATGTTGTATCTACTCTGAGCAGGTAAGCATCGAAATAATCTGGTTATGAGCAAAAATTCCATCCTTTGCTGATGAATGGTAACAGATTCCTGCAAAAAACCCCACCCCTTCCTTACAACAAACTGGCATCTCATCAGGGAATCCCCAAACTGTTCCACTTGAAAGCAAATGCCAGAAGCTGGGATAGACCCTCACCTGAACAACAGTGTTTCAGAGCTGCACAGAGCAGGCCCTGAGTCGATGGGCTGAATGGAGTGAGGAAGATTGATGCATTTCTTTGCACCAAGCCTCAGAAGCAGCGTAACACCATCAGCAGCAGAGTTTCAGGCATGCCAACGTGTCAGAGCAGTGTCCCTCCACAGGAGGGAACAGCCTAGCACTTTGGCACTTAGAAGGCCTTCAAAACATACCTCCTGACACTTGTTCAGCCATTGATTTGTTGCACCAAGGGCCAGGCTGACATCCTGCCATAACTCTGTGCTGCCAATATCTGGGCAGCCACCTGGTCTTGAGGCACCTTCTCACTTAGCGGTCAATATTCTCATAAAGAGCTCTCTCAAACACAGGGAGGCCATTAAATACTGGGTGCTGGGAACAGAGCTTGGAGTGGGCAAAACCCAAAGAAAGCCATGGTTGTGGTGTTGCTTGAGACACACATAACTGGGAGAAACTGGGCAATCAAGTCAGAAGAATTATAACTTCCAAATATGTATCGTCATCCTGCTAATTCCCAGCTCTCCCCCTGCTCCCTCCTCTGCTGACGCTCCAGTCCCCACTTCAATACCTGCCAGGTCCTTTTAGAGAGCTGACATTTCCATTCCTGACATTTCCTGCAGCTCCATCTGGGAATTAATGGCCGGATGTTAACAGCGATGGGGCTGTTTATCATAATTAGTCTTATGAAGCTACTAAGCATCCAACTATTTTTCATCAGCGCTGAGGAAATAAACTGTGGGATCCAGTAGATGAGACGGACGATTTATTTATTGATTGATTTATTTTGGTCTGTCAGGATGCAGCTTTAAAGTCTGCTGAGATGAGCAATGCTTCTCGGAGGCGATGACGACAGTAGGGCTGGCGCGCCTTGGGTGCACAAGCAGCAGAGAAGAGACACTGAAACTCCCCAGGACAGCAAGGAGGCATTTATTGTCCTACATCTGCTCTGGCCCTCTGATGACATAAAATGGCAAGTTGAGACACGTCAAGCCCTGGCTGGACAAGCTCAGGAAGAGGAAGCCACTGGTTGCACTACAGCATCATGAGTGAGAGCCATGTCCAAGCGTGCCTTGTCTTCATCAGGAAAGCAAACCGTGGGGGCCATCTACCCTACAGGAGGTGGCACACAGACCAGCAGCTCCTGGCTGGCTGTGCCAGGTCATCCTCAGACCTTCATGCTAAAGGAGGATGCTGCAGACAGCACGTGTGTTGCTGGTACTTTCTGGGCATGCCTGCGTTGAACCTGGGTTGAACAGGTGAAGCTCCTTTCTTACTTGTCATCCAACTCAGAGCAGGGTGAATTGCTAGTCTGTTGCTTGCCTTTGCCAGAGGACCAGCACTGAAGTCCAGGAACAAGAGAGACCAGACCGAGCTCCTGTGGGTAGGGGAAAGCCTCCCATGAGGTCCTGGGCTCACCAAGAGCCACTCCTGTGAAGGTAATGCCCACGCTGTAACACCTGCTGGGCTCTCATTCTTACTTTACACCGTTGGTGTTTTGGCAAGCTTGGGTACCCAACAAACACACTGGAGCCTGTGCTCCTCTCTGGGGATAGCTAGTCACTGTGATGCTGAGATCCACCACACCTAGATGTCAGTCCAGATGGCTACCGCTCCGGGCAAGGAGCCTGGACTGCTTTCAGCAGCTCTTCAACCATGTTGTAGGTTTTGATGAGCATCTCACAGGTGCTGAGATGTGAGACCCCTGACAGGGCCAGCAGCTTCATTCATGGCTTGTTGCCTGCAGTTGGAGCTTCTCTGCCTGCAGATCCTCCTTCAGCGCGTAAGCAGGCTCTGTGGTGCTTCTTTCTGGAGCAAGGCATGGAGGCCTCCAGGGCTCCTGGACTCCATGATGCTCTTCCCTCTATTTCCATGAAAACTCCAGGGTCTCACTGTGACCCACACACCTCCGTGCTCACCTGTAGCAGGCCCACCTCCTCTGCTACCAGCTGATTACCAAGAGCTTTCGATCCTGAGGTTTGTTATGCAAACATTGAGCATTTGTGTTTAAATATTACACTCTCCTGCTGATGTGAAGCTGGTAATTACAGCCAGATGGGACCTGGCTCAGGCAGACACAGGGCCTGCACACTGCTGGGTGCTGCTTGCTATTGTTTTTTTTGCAAAACTGTGTGACCAACCACCAGCAGAAATACCAGAAAAGCTGAACATAATAAAAAACAATTTAAAAAAAAGGGGTTCTAAATATATCTTGCAAGGTGCTCCAGGTGAGCGCTGTGTTGCTGGCTGCAGCGCCTGGCAGCACCCATACTATGGCTGGGACGTGATCCAAGCCAGCGTGCACGCGCCGTACATCCCTCCGGCTCAGCCTGGCGGTGACACGCACCAGTGGGGTATTAGCACCTCCTGCAGCCTCAGCGGGGTCTGATCCTGCAGAGCCTCCTGAAACCAAATAAGAGCTTTTTGACCAAGATTCTGGCTCAGACTGCACTCTAGTCCACCAAGGCTTCCCCTACCAACGCATCCCGGTCCCAGTGCCACCACACTGCTGGCATGAGCTTACATCTGCTGCTTCCTCCTCACCTGCTAAGGTGAGGCATCACCTTCGCTTCACATGCCTGCACACATCTCTGCCTCAGGGCAGGAAACACTTCATTTCTTACCAGCTCCAGGATTTCAGGTCTGATTCTGTTCAAGGCATTGTGATGAGCGGTGGATTCTTTCCCCCGAGAGTGTTAGTCCATACTCAAGACAGGACTGTATTTTTAACAGACAATCCTCTCCTCTGTTGCCTCTCCCCTCCACATCAAACAGACCCAAAAGGCAAGCAGGATCATACTGGTTTGAGCAAACACCTCAGTGTTTGTCCTGCCCAACATCTGTGTTATCTATACACACACCACTGAGTGCCTGAGTGCACCCACTCCCTTCAGCAACTTGGTGGCCCTCCACTGGACTCTCAAGGTGTTCTATGTCCTTCTGGAACTGAGGAGCCCGGAATTGGATATAATGCTCCAGGTGGGGTCTCACNCCAACCTCTCCTGGTCCCTGGGGTTGTTCCTCCCCAGATGCCAGACCCTGCACTTGCCCCTGTTCAATCTCAGTCCATCTCTCCCTGCCCAGCTCTCCAGCCTCTCTAAATCTTGTTGAATGGCAGCACAACCTTCTGTGGTGTCACCACCCCTCCCAGCTTGGTGTCATCAGCAAACTTGCTGACTGTGCACTCTATTCCCTCATCCAGGACAATATCGATCCCAGTACCAACCCCTGAGGGACTCCACTAGATACAGGCCTCCAGCCAGACTCTGTCCCATTGACAATCTAGCTCGGTTTAACCGAGCTATGAGCTGGTGGCTCCTCCTCTTTCTAGCAAATATTCCGGCATACTCCAAGGATGCTCCCAAGCCAAGCGGTGCAAATCCACAGCCTGGGCTCCTGCTGTAACAGCCAGGGATGTTTAATTCCCTGGGACAGTCAGCATTGCACAGCTGCCTGCTCACCCATCCCGATGTGAGAGGTGTCCTTCAGCCTGAAAGCGCTGGCTGGGCGAGAGCCAGAGTCTCTGGTTGGAAGGGAAACTAAGAAAGCAACAAGCAGAAAAAGAAAAGAACAAAGAAAGAGATGTATTTCTAGGAGATGAGTCTGTGTTTTGTGAGAAATGATGGAGCCATAGGTAAGCCCTGATACACCCACCCAGGGGCCTGCACCAAAGCTCTCAGACCCCAACCTCTGAGGCTGAACAGCCAGAAGCCTGTGACCATCAGATTCGTGTTTGTGCTTCCTCTGCTTCTCTGCTACCCTGATCTCACTTGTCTGCTGCCTCTCTGGACTTGTCTGCTTCTCCCTCTTCCTGTGCTGTGTGGGCTTCTCACTTCCCAAATTTTCCTCAAAGGACCAGGAGGGAAGGGAAGGGAAGGGGGAAGGACAAGGGACTCAACTCCTCTCTGCTCCCCAGCAGCAGAGGTTTGGCATGCCATTACCAACCCTTGCAGTAACCTTATCCAAGCTGCACAGATCTGTGGAGGCTTTGTTGTGCTACTGTTGCCTTCATGAATAATGGATGTTCCTCCACCTTCCCTCTCCCCTTCCCTGTTAGATCCTGTTTCATGTTGGGCATGTTGGATATGTTTGCTGCGTCCTCAGGGTGATCTGAGCACTCTGATTCCTGGCTGCAGTTTTCCCCTTTCCCAAGATGCAAGTGATACACAAGGACACCAGGAAAAATTCAAGTGGTTGTTCGCAGAGACAGGATCTACCTGTCAGGTTGTGTACAGGTTTAAGCTATTTCTGTTGCTCCCAGGGACGCTGTGAAGCTCATATTTTGAGGGTCTTGAGGGCACTAATGGACTTTAGTGGCCCTTACCAGTCTCCCCTAAGGTGTGTCCCTCCCACTCTGCTCCTGGAGCACCACTGAAACTCAGACCTGGCTCCCCAGTTCTTGCCTGAGGTACCTTAAAGGTGTGTCTATCTCCAGTCCCAGCTCTGGCTCTACCTCCTGGCCAAACTTCAGATCCATATTGTAGTCTTGTCTTCAGTTATGTCTCTGGCCCTTTAGCTCCTAACAGGGCTCCTTGGGTGGACTCTGGAGCTGGTTAGTCATTTCACCTTGTCTAGGACTGTCTGTGGTCCTCATTACCAGCAGCACTTGGCTCTGCCTGCCAGGTTCAGATGCTGTTGGACTGTGCCCTGACTGGTGAGGGCACTGCCTGTACTGGGGTCACCACACTGGGCTTGCTCTCTGTTAGGGAACGGTTGATCCTCACTGTTCCTGGAAACCCAAAACTCTCCTTCTCTTCTGGAATTTCACACTTTAAACACAAAAAGTATAGTCCTGGGAAAAGGGAAAAAAAAAAAAAAGAAATCTGGTTCTGAGAAGCTAACTCTCCATGGCTAAAAGAAACACAACCACATTTCTACATACTTTTGGACAACAGGGATGTTGGGGACCACTTCTACAGGTTCTCCAGGCTATGAGAAACACCAACTTCTATGCCCTTATGTGGGTCTGTGTCTTACTGCTGTGTCTTCTTCTGCCAGTCTCACCAGTCCAGTTCTTTCATCTCTGCCATCCTCGCTTTGTGTTGCTATCCCCCTTTTGGGGTCTCCATGAGGAGAGCCTGTGCTGGCTGATATTTCACAAAAGAACTGTGAGAATCTGGAAATCAAAGCCAAGGGACAGGAAAAAAACCTGCCACCAGGAGAGTGGAGTCTCCGTGACTCAGGTGAGAGCGTGATGCTTACAAAGGGAAGGGAAGAACACAGGGTCCTCGGTGAGAAACCCCACTGCCGGAGATCCTTGGAAAGCCACAAAATCAGTTGCCTAGGAACTAATGATGCCTCTCGTTATTGTCAGCAACAGAAAAAAAAGCCCAAAATGCCATAATTCAGGCCACCACCAGTGTCTTTTTCTCTTGGCTAAATGCAAGAAGCAAAAAAAGAGGAGTCTTTTCATGATCTGTGGGTATCAGGTGTCCTCAGCTTATGAGGCAGGGCAGGCTCAGTGCTGTTGTATCTGGATGGTCAGTTCCCACAGCAAACCTCATAGCCTGAAGGTTAGAGGCTAAACCATCTATTCCTGACTCACTGACATCCCAAACTTCTGGTTGTCAGGACCCTTAGGAAAGGGCCAGGCACCATCTCTCCCTCCAAGCACCCACCCATGGCTGTCAGCGGGAAGAGGTGTCTTCAGCCTGACCCAATATGATGAATAAACCCAATTAAGAGATTCTGAAAAAGGATTGGAAAAAACCCACTCCAAAACCTAAACCCTGTTACTTCACATCTCCTGTCAAAGCCCAAGCTTCTGTTGCTGCACCTCTCTTACCACAGCAGACAGCAGCTCCAAACGCCCAAAGTAGCCTTAGAGTCTGCAGAAGGCTGCCGAGCAGGAGACGACCCCTTGTCAGCAGGGTCACAAATATCAGTTAGGGCTGCTCAACATTTCTCACTGCAAGACCAATTATTCAGCTGCTTAGAATTTTGCCCAACTTCATTGTTTTTGCTGGGTTTTCCCAACAGGGCACCTACTTCTTAGGTTTATGGGGTATATATGTGTTATATATATATAAATATACATACATACATATATATATATATACTCCCTTTGCACAGCTACTTAAAAATCATAGAATAACTGAGTTTGGCAGGGACCTCTGGAGACCATGTAGAGCAACTGCCCATCTCAAAACTGAGTCAGCTCGAGCAGGTTGATCAGAGCCGCACCTCACTGGGCTTTTAATATCTCTGAGGATGGAGACCCCACAACCTCTCTGGAGAGCCAGTTCCTGCCTTCTGTAACACTCTTTTGTTTAATGTTTAAACAGACAATCCTTGTTCTTCCCATCTCTTGGTGTCTCTGTGAAGTTTGCCCGAATTTGGCCAAAATCAAAAACCCTTTGCCATGAAGGACTGCATCTGTGCCATGCACATGTGCATGCAAATTGCCCAAAGACCATTTGGGTTGCAGCATGAGGAAAAGAAGGTCGGAGCCATTTTCACAGACCTTACTTTTATTAACTAGCAAGAAGTCCCACCGTGCTTTGTTTCCACGGTGCGGTTCGGTGCATGGTGCCACAGGCAGGATTTCCTGCACAGTGTCCAGTCCCTTGCAGTACTTTTCAATAGAGTTTGGTGAAATAGCTGAATATCTTAACAATTTATACAACCTAACTTCTCCCCACCCAGTGGAGCTCACACTGGCATGGGAAGGATGCCTGGGTGATGGCGGAGGGGTCTGTGCTAGCCCCATACCCAGGTGTCACACCACCCTCGGATGCTCTCCAGTTCCAAATCACTTCCTACAGCCCAGAACAAAAAGGGTATCAGTCACTTCAAATCAAAATAGCCTGAGATTGTCCAGACCTGGGTTGAGGTGAGCCTGGTTCATCCCAGCTTGACCCTTTGCATTTGGGGAGGTGAGCTGAAAATACAGAAATCACCTCAAGGGTCAAGCCCGGGCAGCACGAAGCATCTGGCATGTGTCCTCCTGTCCCTGGGACTGGAGCCATGGAGCCTTCATCACGCAGGTGGCAGCTAATCCCTGCTGTCCACTGCTGTTTCCATAATCCATGGTGGCACCAACCTGCTTGTCTATAGTCCAAGGAACCTTTTGTCATCAGCCCAGAGACCACTGCGGGGACCCCTTTTCCTGATTGCCCCTAGGAGGGGGATTTGGCTTTTGTTTGGGTGAATGCTTCCCTGATTCAGCGTGGGAGCAGCGGAACATGACACACGCTTTGGGGATTAAACCCCTTGCAGGAACAGAAAAGATCCTTGCCCCCAAAATGCTGATTCACAGCGTCAAGCGGTGTGGGNAGTTTGCAAGGAGCAGACCAAAGTCAGGTCTGAATTTCACGGGCTGCGGACAAGAGTGCAGCCTCCCCCCTCCATCCCTCCCTCCCTCTGCCAGCCCCTCCCTCTCCTGAACACAAGCTGCAAGTCCCTGGGAGGCCCCTAATCTGCTTTGCCATACAAAAGGCCCAGTCTACTGGCTTTCCTTTTCTTTTTCCCTCTTTAGAGTTGAAGTGGGGATCGCTTTCCAGACACGAAGGCGAGGAGAGGGAAGGAGCAGGGCACAAGCAGATGCTCCTCAGAAGTGACCCAGTGGATGGCAAGGACTCAAGTGGCTCCAGGTGGGCTGAATACATGGGGACACAGGGTCTTTGCAGTCACTGGGACCCTTGCTTTCTAATTGCTACGCTTTCCTGGTGTGCTTGGATCTCAGACCCTGTTGTGCCAACATCACCCATTAAGGGTTTTCTTCCTTTCCTGTGTTCTTTCCACCATCCTGGTGAGAGAACCAACGGCGCAGATAACTCTTTCCAGCCTGTGTTTCACTCGTGGGGTAGGGTCTCCCATCTCTTGATCATCCTGCTGCAGGTGTATGTTCAACCTACTTGCCCAGGACTCCAACCCAGTGCTAGGTGAGGTCTTCTCAGGAGTTTGCAAATGCTGTTAATAATTCCCTGCTTCTACTGGAAATATCCCAAGCCCCTCTGGTCCTGTTTGCAGCTCATTGGTGCTTCACAATCACCCATGACTGCTGCAACTAAGCTCACCCCCCTCCTCCGTCATGTCCAAGTGACACACTCCCTGTCTAGCACGACAAAAGCCACCCCTGTGATTAGTCTTGTGTTTCGTGCTGTCAAATTTCAACCTGTTCCCATGTCTCTGCGCTCAAGGTTGTCTGCTGCTCTGTTTGATCTCCTGTCTCCTCTGCATTCACAATGTCTCCTCTGCATTCACAATGTCTCCTCCTTCTGCGTCACCAGCTGGCTTAACCTAAGCACTTCCACTTCTTATGACAACATCACTCATGGGGAGAACAAACACGATCGATCCCAGGATCGATTGCGGGGAAACTCCAGTGCTGAACTCTGTCCAGCCCACCACTGCCTCCGTCCAGAGGTGCGGCCTGTGTCCCCGACTTCTAATCGGGGGACGGCGGGATTGGCGGAGGACACAGGCCT
>VXBZ01008625.1:163757-181823 GCA_013399135.1 Heliornis fulica
CCACCCACCCAAGGTGCCTTTTGTCTCCTTATTTCTCTTTCTGTAACTTCCCTGGTCGGCTCCTGCTGACCGCTGCTCTCACTGGGCACAAACAAAATCCCTCGGCTTGCCCCGTGTCTCTGCCATGAGGCATTTGAGCCTCCTGGACTCCCAGGAGCAGGACTCCCCTCCGACCCTGGGACTCTGCCACGCTCAGTCCGCTGCTTCGGGCTGGGAAGGGTTAAGCACATCAGGTCTGACTGCCTGCTGAGAAGACAAAAGGCTGCCTCCACATCCAGTATTGAAGCTCCAAGGGACACCGCTGAGGAATTCCCATTAGCTGGTGTTTGCAGAAAGCCTTAGATCCACTGCTGAGGACGGCCAGTTTGCTTTCCTAGTGCCAGTCGCTGGGAGAGCAGCAGCACCTGCCTGGCACGGCTTTGCAGGGGGGAAGAAAGGCAGGTGAAGTCTGAGTCAGGCTTTTCTGGAGGAAAGGCAGGCAAAGCTTTCCTCTTGTCCCCCCCGTGCTGATGAGCAGCTCCATCAGCAGCCAAGCACCCTTGAAATGCCCTTACCTGACTTGATCGGACCTGTGCCCAGGTTTGGGTAACTCCTCTCAGAGATGGACCCCGTAGCATCACTCTTTTCCTGGCCATCAGACCTCATAGTGTCTTAGGAGAAGGCAAATAAGCCCAGGGTTTGGGCAGAAGACTTTAGGGACCTGTTACTAGCAAGGCAGTGCTGTTTCCCACGTTCCTTGCCCATGCTGCTCTGTTTTCAGGGCAACCATGCAAAGTGAACGGCGTGGGTGGAGGTGGGGTGCTGGGCATGATGGGCATGGGTTGTCTTCAGTTCTGATGAGGCATGAATGGATGATAAAGACCAAGCCAGTGTTGCTCAGCTTGGCTGAGCAGCCCATTGAGAAGCACCCTCCGTCCCCCAGTGCCACGCCAGTAGACTCTGATCTGGCAGCACAGGGAAGCCTGAAACGCTTGGCAGAGACACCGAGTATCGTGTGGATGGGGGGACACCCTGGGCAAAGCTTTTCCTGAGCCCCAAATGGAGTTACATGGCATTGGCTTCTCCCACCTGGAGCATCTAATGTCTCAGAAAGATCAGCTCCCACATCGCAGCCTGTCCCTTCAGCTGCCACTGCAAGAAAAAGGCCTGGACACCTGTTTTCACTTGTCTTTGAGACTCCTACTCTTCCATGATGTCTCCTTAAGGAAAAACAGCTAGTAGATTTAGAAAGGGATTAGTGAGGTGGGCAGGAGAGAGGAGACACCTTCTCCTGGCACTATCGCCAAGGAAAATTGAAGCTCAGGGCATGCCTGGATGCCTCTTGGCAAAGGACTATGGGTCTGGCACCGCTTCAATGCTTCTTGCCTTGAAGGCATGAAAACCCAGCTATAAAGTGAGCTGGGAACCAAGGAGAAGCAAAATGCACCCCAGCCTCAAATACTGGGGCAGATATGTCGATGCAAACAGAAATGTCTTCCTTCCTTCCTTCCTTCCTTCCGTCCTTCGTTCCTTCCTTCCTTCCTTCCTTCCTCCCTGCCTTCCCACCCTTTCTGCATCCAGCCATGGCTCTCCAGGAGAGGTTCCAGTGCAGAGGTACAAGGCAGTTCTTCTCCATGGGGGATGTGGACGACAGCCAGGGCAATCACAGAAAAACCATTTCTAAATTGGGTCAGCTCAAGCAGGGTTTGTCTCCTGTTCCAAACACTAGGCACTTTGATGTGCATAAACCACCTTGGATGGGACTTTTGGATGAGAAATCTTTTACCTGAAGTTGTCTTTTACAAAAAAATCCATATCCTCCATTTTCAGATCAATGTGGGGCAAAAAGAAAAATTTAAACCCTGTTGAATGATTTTCTTCCTGCTTTCTTCTGGCACTGCTTCTCTCAGAGCTCTCCTCCTCCCAGCCTGCTAGCTGGAGGAGCACTGCAGGCTGCTCCGAGGTGATGAGACACAATTCCATTACAGCAGTGCCGAGCTCCGAGCGCCGTCGGTTCCTGCTGTAAGTTGTCCCCTTTCCCAAAGGTGGGCATCCATTGCTTCATTGGGAGTGCTCCTGGTTGAAAAGGGGCATTGTTTTGGTATTGATGTCCTTGTGCTGTGTCACTGGCAGAAAATATGGGGAAGAAGGGGGAGAGCGGCCGAATAAATTCCCAGATTTGTTTTTCCCGCCTGAAGAACAGTGATGAAAACAATGGAAGAGACCAAACAAATGGAAAAGTGCAAGAAGATGAAGCAGAAACGGCATCAGATTTCCAGAAAATGACACACTCGGTGTTCAGAGTCCACAGCTCTGATTCCCAGTCCTCTGGGGTATTCCAGCCCATCAGCCTCCTCAGGCCGGCGTTCCCATTCAGCGCCATTGGGCGCTGAATGGGAACGCCGGCCTGAGGAGGCTGATGGGAACGCTGGCCTGAGGAGGCTGATGAGGAAGCTGGCCTGAGGAGGCTGATGGAAAGCCGGCCTGAGATCCCGATGGCGGGTGTGGGCTCTAAGATCCTGAGAGATTAGTGCTAATAGCGGCCATGACCCCACCAGCCCCAGCCCCTGGCTTTGTTTTAAGGATGGCCCTGTGCTGGAGACGGCTCATCGAGCCCATCCATCAGGGAGGGGTTGTTCCAGCCCCCCAGTAAGCCCCATTACTTTGGCTGCACATGTCCACTGCTGCTGGATCAGCGGCAGTGGACATGTGCCTCTTGCCTTTGCCCAGGCAGCAGAGGGATGCGGGGGGGGATGTGGGTTCGCTGCAGGCTCTCCCCTGCCCAAGGTGTTGCAAAGGCCAGAGGATGCTGCTGTGGAGGTCAGGGCCTGCTGGTGCTGTGCAAAAACCTGTTTTCAGCCCCCTTTGAACCCAGGTGCCAAGTCTTGGTGCAGGTTTTGGGCAAACAGCCTGGGCAGGGAGTCTGGGACAGAGCTCTGTCCACATCCCACACGTCACAGAATCACAGAATCACCAGGTTGGAAAAGACCTTTAAGATCATCAAATCCATCCATCCCAGTCCTCTCCTAAACCACATCCCTGAGCACCTCATCTCCTGTCTGTTCAATACACCCAGGGGTGGGGACTCCACCCCCTCCCTGGGCAGCCTGTTCCACACCCCCACAGCTCTTTGGGAGAAGAATTTCTTCTGACATCTCATCTGAACCTACCCTGGCGGGGCTTGAGGCCATTCCCCTTGTCCTGTCCCCTGTCCCTGGGCAGAAGAGACCATCACCCACCTCTCTGCACCCTCCTCTCAGGTCATTCTAGGCAGGGAGAAGGTCTCCCCTCAGCCTCCTCTTCTCCAAGTGACCATACAGGTCCCGTGATGGACTCACCATGTCACACATCCCGTTTTGGATACGTCCGGGTTTTCTCAGCCGAACAACCCACTGAGACACACAGGACAAATTACTAGGGCACCATCACCAGCAGACTGAAGGACAACATTTCACAGGTCCACGCAAACAGCAGCTCAGAAGCCCAGAGCAACCGGGGCAGAACCTGTGGGGTGTGATCTGGAAGTGCTTCCAGGCTGCTTCCAAGAGAGCACTTCTGAGGAGGAGACAAAAGGGACATCATCAAATTTTCTGATGATGCCAAAGCAGGGTGTATCTGGGGGAGGGGTGCTGGCTCCACTTCCTACCAGGGTGGCTGTATAGTTTCTTGAAAGATGCTCCAATTCTGGCAGACCTCTGGAGGTCTTGCTCTTTGCACACAGCAGGAGGCAAGTGGAGATGGCCCTGTCCTCTCCCTGCCAGGCTCCAGGCTATGGGTGATAACCAAGGGAGATGAGAGAGGAAACAGGGGTTGCTCCATGTTGTAGCTCTTTACCAGAGTCACACAAACCCGTGGAGCTCAATTGTGCTGGGACTCACTGGACACGAGGACGTGGCAGAGACACCAGTACCTGCAGAGCCACAGCGATGTCAGGTGGCTGTGGCTGGGGGACCACATGTGTCCCACATCCTCCCCGTGGGGCACGGACCTGCAGCTGTGGCAAAGCGATGCTGGGAGCCCGAGGCACAGCAGGGGGGCACAAGGAAGCACGGGGAGCCAGGACAGATGGCACCGCCGCGGGCGGGATGCGGAGCCCTTGCAGGAGCCAGGAGAAGGGAGGCTGAGGGCTGGAGAACCTGCTGGCCGACCCGGAGAGGGGAGAGGGCGCAGGAAGATGAGCTGGGGTTCCGCTTGCCAGAAACAATGAAGTTCACAGCTTGCTTGTCAACACGGAAAGGGGAAGGGGGGGCTTCCTGGGAGAGGGATGGGGCTGGGAGCGCGGGTTGTTAGCCTTCTGCTCACATCGGTGGGGGAAAGCAGTTTCATTTGCTGGCCTGATTGGACTGATGAGATTTCCATATTCTTCATTAAGGGGCTGCCAGCGAGCTCGGCTGGGCTGCCATTTCCCATTACTCACAGCCTATCCANAGACGAGCCGGCTGTAATGATCCTGTCAGTCCCCGCGCCCGGCTCCGGGGAGAGGGCAGCGGTGTGCTGCAGCCTGCCCCCCCCCGCCCGCTCCTGCCTGCCCGAGCTCCAAGGTGGTGGCATCACTCTCCACTTCTCCTCCAGGTCTCTCCGTGCCCCACACGCAGCTCCCCTGCCCCCGCCCGCTCCCACTGCTGCTCGGGCAAGCGAAGGAACGAAGCCCTCGCCAGCCCCAGGACGTGCCCACCGGCCTCCTGGCCAATCCAGGGGGCTGCAGGACACCCCAGCCCCTTCCCCAGGGCGAATGAAGTGGGGCTTGTGGTGCTCCCACATCCCTGGTGTGTCAGGGCGGGGTGGCAGGGAGCAGATGGGGAGGTGGGAAAGTCTCCTCTGGTCATGGAGGGTTAAGGGCAGGTGCAGGTCAGTCTGTGCCCCCGAGGTGGGCGCTGCTCTTTCCTGGGCACTCTCACTGGCACCCTGTGGGGAACCCTACTGCTCCCCTTATCCCCCCATGTGTGGGGCTGTTAGATGGGGCTGCATGTGGTTTGAAGGCAGGGATGCCCAAAGCGGCACCGCCCTGACCCTGACCCACCCTGAGAGAACCTGCCCAGGTTGGGGGGGGGCAGAAAAGTTGCCTCTCAACCCCGGATTGAACCGGGCTGTGGCAGGGAGGGCTCAGAGCCTGGAGCTCCTCCAGAGGTATCTGTCACGCCTGACCTCAGCTGTCCCCAGCAGGGAATTATCTCGGTGCTGAGAGACCGCCGTGGGGACACAAGGACCCGGCTCTCCTCCTAGCGCCCCTCCAGCCCCCTTTTCCCCACCGGGCTTGTCACGGCGGTGCGGGCAGCAGCAACTTTCCGTCAGCCTCAGGATGCGGCTGCGCTCCCGTCCATCCCGAGGCACGGATGGGGCTCTCTGCCCAGAGAGAGACAGGGAAGAGCTGTCAGCATCCTAGGGGGCTGCCTTGCCCACACCCTCCACCCGATGGAAAGTTCCAGCCGGCTGCCCTGGCCACCAGGCCTATTTCATGAGCTCTGTCCTGCCTCTGTCCGGAGAGGCAGGACAGAGCTCAGGGCAGCTCCGAGTGAGGCTGCTGCCGGTGGAGCTGGGCTCGGAGGGTTAAAGTGCCCAGATGCTGGAAGGAGTAGGCACATGTGGCAAGGGACAGGATCCATTTATTAGTGATGGTGACCTCAGTAAAACCATACCCCGGCCTTTCTCACATCTTCATCCCTCCCACGTCTCCGCAGGGCGCAGGCAGAGCAGCTCTAATTGCTCCCCGATGCGGTGAGCAGGGATCAGAGCCTGGCAGCTCCTCCTTGTCCTCTCAGCCTTTCTTCTCGCCTTCCTCTCACCCTCCCCACATTTTTCGCTGCCTTCTCTCTTCTGGCTGCCAGCGCCGACATGACCAGCGTGCTCAGCTGTCCCTGCTGCTTCATCCCTGCCTGCATTCACCTTCAAATGCCTCTGGAGACCCTGGTGACCCTGCTGACCCCTGGGGAGACGTTCCCTGCCGCTGTCCCCCGTCTTCCCGCCTGCTTTTGGGGACCACTATGCCAAACGCTCACATCCTTCCCCCGCACGCAGGCAGGAGGACGGCACCGAGAGGGCCGGGCAGGGGCACGCTGCCCCACGGCCAAGCCTTGATCCCGGCGTGGGAGACCCACTCTGGGTGGGGTGGCGTGGGCAGAGCAGGGTTAATTGCCCCGTCAAGGTGCCGCGCTCGGGTGGCACCACCGGCAGGGCACCACTACCTTCCTTGCTGGCTGCACTCCAGCTCGGAGGAGGAAGCTGCTGAGAAAATGCAATTACAGCAAACAACAGCCACACGCGCAAGCGCTGCAATCCACACCTGGCACTAATTAACTTAATTAGCCCTTAATGAGCTACACTGGTCGGAAGGCCTATTTTTACTTAATTATCCCCTAATGCGCTTGGCAGAAAGTGGGGGCTCTGATGGATGGAGAGGTTTTGCCTGGCTTCCTCTGCTCCGGCAGGATACTCCATCATCTCGGCATCCCCAACGAGCTGAGCTGCCCGCGAGCGGAGCGGGGATGTGCGGGGATGTGTGGGAGCCAGGCACCCGCTGGGCACCTGCCTGGCACACGGCAGGATTTGGTGTTCGTGGGGGACCCTGTGCTTCTTGACAGTGAGTTGTCACCATGTCCCACATCCCCCAGGTCTGGGTGATGTTTAGGAGACCCTGTGGCTGTGTGCCGGCAGGTAGTGCCTGAAGGTGCCAGGCTGTGCCATGCAGTGCCCAGCGGAGTGACTGGGAGCATGGTGGTGGCCAAGGCCTGGCACATCATCTCCCACTCCAGAGATCCCCGTGTGAGGAAACACCCCACTCATGACACAGGTGGGACAGAGTGATCCTGCCAGTCCCTGCAGGAGGTGGGGCTGGCGCAGGGTGGACATGGCCCAAAGTCGCTGGTGCTGCTGTGCCGCATCCTCCGCTGTCCGGCTGGGTGAGGGGAGCTGGCTCTGGGCGCAGGGAGGATGCTGTGGTCCCCGGATCCAGCCCTGCTGCTTCCACAGCAACTGGCATCACCTGGCCCCAGGAGCTGTGACATCTCTCCAGGGGCTTCCCAAGGAAGGGTCCCCATCACAATATTTATGTTTCTCCCATGTGGGACTGGGCTGAAGTGACGGCCTGAGGTAAGGCTGGAGGAACCAGCTCCTCTGAACCTGCCCCGCTGCAGCCAGCCACGGGGGTGGCAGGGTAGGGAGGTGGTGGCACCTGTCACCAGCCCTTATTGCCACCATCCCTCCGTGTAAAGGGTTTTTTCTTTAAGGGAAATGAAGAGTGAGAGCCAAGAGGGCAGTGCCGCTCTCCTCAGCGCATCAGGCTGCTCCCCAGGCCGACTCCTCTGTAAATTATAGATCAAATCTGCTGTGCTTCCCAGCAGCCCTGGAGCAGCGGAGCCCGTGACGTGCCTGTGAATGGAGTGGCTGTCCCCCACGGCACGGTGTGGCTGGGCACCGTGGGAGGGTGAGTTCCTTTCACCCACCCTGGCACCGCACAGCCAAGCCTGTCCCCGCCAGCGGGGCAACCCTTCCTCCTCCTCACCCAAGCAGATTGGATGGACGGCGCCATGGCGGGTGTCCCCACCCCTTGGGGCTGTTCCCTCCCCTTGGAGTCCGTCCCTTTCCCTTCCATTGCCCCTGGCCCATCGCTGCGGTGGGACCATGTCCTGACGCTGTTTTGTTCAAGTCTCTGCTTCCATTTTCTTTCTCATTAAGTCAATTAATGCTCAAATCTCAGCAGAACACCTGTCGGCCGCTCGCCCTGGTGCAGGCTGCAGGGCAGAGCTGCGGTGGGTCCCTGGCTGCTGGGGCCACTGTCCCTGCACCCCATCCCACTGGACGCCTGCCCGCCTCCCTCAAGCCTCTCTGGGCTGATGGATGCTTTCAGCTCGTTTGTTTAATGGGCAATAAATTGGCTTTTATTGCTTTTCCTTGGTCTTAAAGGATTTGGGGTGCAGGGAAGGCGTGGTGTGGGCTCCTTAAAGGAGGCTTCTCCTGGTCCCGAGTTTAATCCATCAACCACTTGGGCCAGAAATGCCAGACCCTTTGTCCACACGTTGAAGTGTCCCGAGGGTTTAGAGGAGGGTTTAGAAACAGCTGTCAGGACGCTGAGGGTCGATGGTGAGGCTGCCCAGCATCCCCTGGCAGAAAGGGACAGGCTGTCCCCTGGGGGCAGTGTGTCCCTGAGGGGCATCCTGTCCCCAAGGGGTTTTCTGTCCTGAAGAGTCATCCAGTCCTGGATGACGATCCTCTTCCTAAGAGGTCTTCTGAGACATCCTGTGTTGGGTGGGGGTCCTGTCCCCACAGGACATCCTGTCCCTCATGGGGGTCTTGTCTCTGAGGGCCATCCTCTCCTGGATAGGGAGGACCCTCTCTCCAAGAGGTTTTGTGTCCCTGAGGGATGTACTGTCATGAACAAAGGTCCTGTCCCGAAGGAACATCTCCTGGAAGGGAGTCCTCCCTCTGAGGGGTTTTCTGTACCATCAGGGCTCTTGTCCCCACAGCTGTCCTGTCCCCATCAGGGCTCCTGTCTTGTCCCCATCAGGGCTCCTGTTCCCACGGCTGTCCTGTCCAAGCTTGTGGCTCCCCAGCCTCGCTCTGTGGGACGTGTCCCACTCTGCTCACACCATGGCACAGTCAACCCCCTGGGCACCCCAACCTCCCTGAGGGACTGCTCTCACCCAGCCTTGCCCCCCACAAGGTCCTTGCTATGGCCCTCACCCCACCAGCAGGTCCTGCGGGGCAGCTCACGCCACGCTTTACACCGATGCTTTCCAGCAGGAAAAGGGGGTCTCAGGCCCCTCAAGGGAGTCTGTTCAGGGGGGCTGGCAGCTGTTCCCAACCCCAGGGCCATTAATTTGTTGTCCTGGACAGAAAACAGGGCACAGGCTTGTGTCTGGTGGTGAGCTGATACCGTCATGGGGCCGGGTCTCTCTGGGAGAGGTGGCCAAGTAGCACTAAGAGCTGCTGGCAGAGCAATGCCAGTGGTGAGATCTGACACTTGTCCCCAGGGGAGAGCGGGGGGCTCCAGCTGTGCAGCCCACCTGGAAAGCACCCGCTGCTCTGGCAACGTGGGTGTTATGAGCAGGGGGACAGGAGCCCCCGGCCGTGTTCCCATCCCCTCTCGCTCGCCGCCAGGTCAAGCATCCCCACCCTTGACCCCACCTCCCCCACCAAGCAGCATTTTGACAGCCAAGCCCAGCAGAATGAAGCTGTCCCCCAAAGCCACCTTTGCCGCTGGCTGTCCCCAGGGCTGGCACCCCCGCCAGCTCCAGGAGGGCGAACCCTGGCCGGGCACAGGCATCCCCTCCCGCTTGGGCTCCATGATATTTGTTATTTTTTTTAATCCCTGGTTTGAGATGGATACAAGGCAGGGAGAGATAAATTAGGCCCATTCTTCTGGGAAGAATGACGCGACCCCGCGGGGTGAGGGACGCAGCGGCTGCCCCACAGCCAGGCAGAAATGCTAATTTCTCCTCCCCCCACCAAAGGCTGGAGCGAGAAATGCTAATCGGGCTGGAGATAAAAGTCTGTGTCTGCCTGCACACACGCAGATGGGTTTGAGCGCCGCGATAAGCTGGCAAACAAGGTAATTAAAATAATTAAAATGCTAAACAAAGGGGAGGATGGAGGCGAGCGGTACAAAGGGCTGGGAGGGACGAGCGGCTCCTGGGAAATGGCAACTGGGAAATGGGTGAGGGAGAGGAGGGCAGAGGGATGGAGGTGAGTGGTGGTTAGGGTTGGTCACCCGTGGGAGTGGGTTTGGTCACCTGTGGGAGTCAGGGTGGTGGGTGGTTCTGATCACCCGTCCCTGTCACCGGGGTGCAGCCTGCTCTGGCCTTGGGGGCGTTTGCCTCTCCCCCCTTCCACTGCCAGGCCCTGCAAGCTGGTTGTGGGGCTGGGGGTCCCTGTCCCAGTCAGGCACCCCCATCCAGAGGGGAACCTTGTGTGAAGGGAGCACAGACAACCCACTGGCTGGTCAGATTTGTCTGGTTTAAGACAAACTGCCCCCAGAAGAGGCATGTTCTGCTGCTGGCAGCGGCTGGCCGGACCTCTCCCTCTCACTAACAGTGTCCATTAAAAACCAAACAGGCAGCTTGAAATTAGAATTAATTTTTGATTCAGGCCAAGAGGAACATTTGATTGGAGCAAAGTTTTATGTAAAGCCAAGTCCTCAGGTGCCAGTCAGACCTCCCCTGCGAGACCTCTCTGCCCCGCTGAGGCCAAATCCCGCTGTCGCCGGCTGCCAGTCCATGCCAGGACAGTGTTCGGTGGCAGCTGAGGTTACACACCCCACGGCAAGTGAGACTGAGAGAGTAGTGTCCCCCTCAGCAAGTACCCGATGATCCAGAGCTGGGAGGGGTGGGGGACATGCAGGAATGCTGTGCTGCCATTGGGTGAGACCTGGCCAGGCTGGAGAGCTGGGCACTGAGGAACCAGGTGAAGGTCAATAACAGGGTGTGACCTGCTGGAGAGGAGCTCTGAGGAGAAGGACCTGGGGGTCCTGGTGGGTGACAGGTTGGCCATGAGCCAGCAGTGTGCCCTGGTGGCCAAGAAGGCCAATGGGATCCTGGGGTGCATTAAGAGGAGCGTGGCCAGCAGGTGGAAGGAGGTGACCCTCCCCCTCTACTCTGCCCTGGTCAGGCCTCACCTGGAGTCCTGTGTCCACTTCTGGGCTCCCCAGTACAAACCAGACAGGGATCTCCTGGAGAGAGTCCACAAGGATGATGAAGGGCCTGGAGCATCTCCCCTGTGAGGAAAGGCTGAGTGAGCTGGGGCTGTTCAGCCTGGAGAAGAGAAGACTGAGAGGGGATCACATCAATGTTTATCAATATCTGAAGTGTGGGAGACAAAGGGAGATGGGCAACCTCTTCTCAGTGGCCTGTGGGGACAGGACAAGGGACAATGGCCACAAGTTGGACCACAGGAGGTTCCACACTGGTGGGAGAAAGAACTTTACAGTGAGGGTGATGGAGCCCTGGGACAGGCTGCCAGGGGGGTTGTGGAGTCTCCTTCTCTGGAGACATTCAAGACCCATCTGGACACTGACCTGTGTGACCTGCTCCAGGGAACCTGCTTTGGCCGGGGGTTGGACTCGATGATCTCTGGTGGTCCCTTCCAGCCCCTACGATCCTGTGGTTCTGTGAAGCATGGCTCGAGGTCACTCAGCTTGATGGCAGCTCCCTGCTGCTCAGCAACACACCAGCCTTTGCCTTCACCTGGGGCTGCCCACGGGACTGTGCTACCCAAGGTGCTCCCACCCTGCGTCACCCCACATGTCCCTCCTCTCCCTCTGCGTGGCACCCACCATGCGATGCGTGGTGGACACAGGAACATCCCTGATGGGCTGCCCTCACCATGGAACATGCAGCTGGGCCATCCCTGCCAGCCTGTGCTGCCCGTGCCAGGTTTCTGGGTGCTGTTCACCCATCCCTGGTGCTGCCTGGTGGCCATGCCCCTTGCATGACCCACCCTTGATGGAGCAAGGAGCCCGCGAGACAGTTTTCACAGAAGCCACGGCACAGGGGAACAAGCAGATGCCCTGTGAGATGCAGTGTGTGTGTGTGGGGGGTCAGGGCTGACATCCCCCCCACCCCCCTGAGCTTCCTGCTGCAAAAGAGCCGTAGCCAAAAAGCAGGCCGGCGCTGGCAGCGTGCCCGCCGGCGAGCTGGATCTCTGGCTGCAGTTTGAAGCTCCCAGACAGCTATTTAACACAAACAGCCAAGCTGTTATCTTTTCCCTTAGGGCCACCATCCCTTTCGCTCCTCAAATGCCAAATTACAGCCTACATTTAATTTCGGTGCCATGGGGAGATGCGTGTCAAGGGAGGGCAGCTTTGTTTAAAATTAGCCGCGTTGGCTCGGCGGCGATGCAGCTGGGGAGGAGGGTTTCTGAGAGAGGTGGAGCCTCCCCGGGAACCTGGGGGGAATTCCTGGAGGCACAGCGGGGACTCGGGGTCTGGTGGGGTCCCAGTGGCTGCATCCTGCAGGGTGCTGGCTCCCACTGGGGATGTCCCATGCTGCAGGGGACCAGAGGAGCGACACGGCACTGCCACGGACAGAGGCAGGGCGCGAAGGGGGTTTTCAGACGTCGGCTGTTGTTTGTTTGACCAAGAGAAACCCGTCCCAAGGCTCTTCAACGAAGGTAGTAGAGCTTTTCCCCCAGCAGTGGCTGTGGGACCAGGGAGGAGGTGGCCTTGGCTTCTCATACACCAGCCCGAGCCCCAGAAACGATGTCGAGCTGGGGGGAAGGGGGAACAGCTGAAGAAGTTTGAAGCCAGACACACACACATGTGAAAAACGTCGTCCCAAATCTCAAAATGACTTTTTTTTTTGTACATTGAAATGCAGAAATGCTAAAACTGTGGGCAAGGCATTCATGGGGAATAGTAGTGACAGCCAGAAAAAAGGGAGAGCCTGTAATTGCAGCCTTTCACTGACAGCAAAACAACCCTTTAATAATAACTAAATACAAGGAGCGCGCGGAGAGCAATCTTCTCCAAAAGAAACAAACACTGATTTCTCTGGGGGTTTTTTTATGCCTCCCCTCCTCACCAGAAGCATCTCCACTGCATTGGGACCAGTAGGCACCGCCCCACCTCCTCCAGCCCCGGGGTCCCAGCCGGTCCCCACTGAGGGCTCCTGGGCTCAGCAGCGGGGGATGAGCCTCCTGCTCCTCCACACCGGTGCCCAGTGGTGCTAGACTGGCTGTGCATGGGGGGTCCAAGGGGTCATGGAGCAGCGGGCTCCAGTTTTCCCCCAGCAGTGGGTATCAGCACTGATAATAAACCTCGAAAGCCCCCACGGATTTGATATGGGGGGTGGGATATGGGCAGAGGTCGCTGGGAGTGATGCAGAAGAATCGAGAGAAAGGTCCCCAGGGAGGTCCCTGGTGGGGGTGGGGGGCAGTACCATCCCTGTTCTGGCTCTGTGCAGGGGCAGGGCCCTTCAGGCAGGCTGCAGCGGGGGTCCAGGCAGCCCCACGGCACAGGGCTGCACCCACGTGTCCCCACTGCAGGGCTGCTCCTGCATGTCCCACCAAACAGCTGCTCCTGCCGTCCCTGGCTCTGGGATGAATGCTCCCGCACGTCCCCCTTGCAGAGGTGCTGCCGAACGTCCCCACCTTGGGGCTCCTCAGGGAGGTCACCCTGGCTCACCCCAGCAGGAGCAGTGGAGATGCTGACAGGGACACGGCAGGTCCCACGGGGACCTCAGCACCTCCCACTGTTCGAGCCGCGACCCTCCCTCAACATTCCCGGTGTCAACGTCCCGCGGATCCCCCCGGCCCTGCACCAACCCCCTCACCGTGGGCGCCTCCTCCCCACGCCGAGAGCACCCAAACCCCACGCCAGCGGACGGCGGTTGTTTACAGCAGGTGAGGGAGGACGCGGCGGCGGTAGGGGGGAGCGCGGGTGGGCAGAGCAGCGCTGAGCCACGGGGATGCTGCATCAACATGCAGCGCGGTGCGCCAGCTCGGCGGTGGCCGGCCGCCGTCTAGCTCGCCCAGACACACTGCTGCGGGGAAAGGTGGCGAATTCAGCCCCCAAAATAATGGTGGTGGAGAAGGATCCCCCCTCCCCCTCCCCTCAAGCTGGGGGGCGGGCCTGTGGGCTGAATCCCACCCATGGGACCCGCTGGTGGGAGCTCCTCGTGGCCCCGTCTGTAATTAGGCTGCAATTTAGGCGCTAGCTCCAATTAGAGAAGCGAAGCTGCATCCTTGGCTTGCGGAACTCAGCAGCATGACCCCGATGCTGAGGCCACCCCACCTGTCCCCTCCTGCCCCGGGGGGTGGCATTCGGGGTGGGAAGCCGCCATGCCCAGTCTGAGCTGGCCAAGCCGCCGGCGCCGGCCCCGGCGCTCAGGAACCTGCTGCCTCGTGGGGCTTCGACTAATGTGACTCGCATCTGTAATTCATTTTTAAAAGGGGATTCTTGCTTTCTGTCTCTCCGAGCTTCCTGCTGGCTGCTTCAGGATTTTCCAAGCAAAGGGAAGGGGAAGAGGGGTATGAATAAAATATCATCGTGACAACTTTTATATATATACATGAACCCGCTCCGCCGGGCTGCGAGCTCCATTTTTAAATAAGCAGCTCGACGCGGCTCCCCAGGGGCCGGGAGAACGCGGCGGCTTTTAAGGGAAGGGACCGAAACAGAAGAGCATTTTCCTCTCCCATCACATCGGGCTGGAGCTGGGTTAATTACGCTCCTCTGTCCTGATTTAAGCACGGGAGCTTATTCAGTACAACTGTTCCTTTATTAATGAATTGCAACCCAATTTTAACCGGAGGAAGCTGGCGAGGAGGAGAAATGAGAAGAGAGAAAAAGAGAGGGAACCTTTTGCCAGCTCCGCTTGCCGCTGCCGTTCATTTACATAACTTCAAAGTGATGCATTTTTTAAACCAACCTATTTTCAGGCCTGGCCGGACTGCGCAGGGGCACGGGTGTGCCATGGGTGTGCCATGGGTGCGCCATGGGTGTGCTAAGGGTGTGCCGCGGGTGTGCCGCCCATCATCTCTCCATCGGCACCTGTTGCTGCCGTGGGGTGAAGCACCTCCTGGGCACAGCTGGGACCCACCACCCCGCTGGGCTGGACGTGGCTCTCCTGCCCTCCACCGCTGCCTGAGATGCTTCCAGCTCGCTTGGGCACACGTCACCGTGAGCTTGTGATGTGGCTACAACATGGCCCCAGTCGTCCTCCCCGGGCTGGACCGAGGGGCTCAAGGAGGGTGCTTGGGGACACGCTGCCCCGGTGCTGTGCTGGTCCCACGGGTTGTCACTGGCACCTCGGGGTCCCGCTCCGCCTCCCCACAGCACCAGAGAACCGCGGGCATCGCTGCCCGCCGCTGCGCTTGGGGACTGGTGACATATGCTGCTTTTTCACGCCGCAGAAACAACACCTGCTCGGCTCCCTGCTCAGCCCCAGGCGGGCGGGAGGGGAGCCCAGCACCCCAGGGCCCCCCAGGATGTCCCCACCAGCGTCATGCCCCCATCAGTGCCCGACCTTCCCCTTCAGGCTATGGGCACTCATGAGCTCCGGAGCCCCCCTGGGTGGCGCAGCCACTCCCCGATGCCGTGGGAGCGGGGGGTGCCAGGAGCAGCTTCCCAGCCCCTCTGTGTGCCAGGACCCAGCACGTGCCGTGGGTGCCCACCGTCGGCTCGCTCGGCACACGGCAGAGGTGCCAGGGCAGGGGGGAGCCACATGGATATTCATGAGCAGAGAGTCTCTGATCAAAAGGCACAATCCTGCTTTCCTGTAGAAGATAGCTGGTTAATACGGACTTAATGAACGAATGAATAATATATTAGTCCAATTTTGTTTTCTTTCCTCTTGGAAAGGTGGGCGCGGAGGGGCCTCGGCGGGGCGTGATTGATAGCGGGGGCCGGCCGGGGAGCTGCTCCTCCAGCCCTTATTAAATATGAAACAAATAACGCTGCAATTGGTTTAATCTTATCGCAGCGGCGGATGCCAGCTGGGCAGGGGGAGAGGAGGAGGAGGAGGATGGGGAGGAAAAGAAATCCTCCACTGCCTTTGCCCTGCGCTGAGGCAGGTCATGAGGTGCCCAGTCCAGGTGCTGGTGGCATGGCGCACGTGGCTGTGGGCAGCAACCGGAGCTGCACGGCGCCGTCACAGCACCAGTGGGTCACCACGTGGCCTGATGGAAAAGGCATCACGAAGGGATGGATGGAGTCTCTGCAACGGCATCGCAGCACCAGCTGGGTCAATGCAAGGTCTTCTAGGCTGCGTGGGGTGATGGCTGAGGAACTTCCACCAGAAGGAGGAGGAGATAATGAGCTCCATCAGGGACATGAGTTGTGGTCACCCCACATCGCGGCCACACTGTGGGACAGTGAAGGGCTGTGGGTCCCTGCATGTCAGCAAGGTGCACCACAGCCTTTGGGTTCACTGGACTTCCCACCCCTGATGCAAAGCACTGGGAGAAGGTGCTGCATCACGGGCTGCTGGTGCATCCTCCACCCAGCTGGGCCAAAGCAAAGGCCACCCTGGCCCAGGGTGTTTCCCCAGGGAGGAGCAGGGCTGGTGTGCAGGTCTCCAGGGACCCCTTCAGAAACACCCTCCTGGCTTCCAACGGGCTTCAAGGTCAGGGCTTCATCCTGTTCCATCCTACCGAGATGCCGCACAGGTTCCCTGTGATGGGAACATCCTCCTGCCCTGGGCCCACAGCACCAGCCTCTCTCCAGTCAGGGCTGCTGCACTTCCCGGGGTGGACCACACACGTGGCTGTCACGGGTGGCTCTCCCACTCCTACTCCGGAGGGCCCCGGGCAAAGGGTGTCACCCAAAGCAGTGCCCAGGCCCAGCTTACAGCGCAGGGCTCCCTCTGTGCCCCTCAAAATGTTCCTGGCAGGAGAAAGTGGAGGTTGTGACCCAAAGCACCCAGTGATGCCTTGAGGCACCCCGCTTCTGCCGGTGCCGCCGGTGTGCGGTGTGGAAGCCGCTCGTCTCCGGGTAGGTTTCGGCTGCCGTCGCTGCCATCGGAGGGGAAGGAAAAGCAATTCCCAGCCGCCCCGAGCTCAGCGCTGCTGGAGCTCCAGCGGCCTCGGCCCAGCCTCGCCGCCTCCCTTTGAGGCTCAGAGCCCCTCGCTGGAGTCCCAGCCGCGGTGGGAAGCCAGGCAGGGGAATGAAAGCGCCGCTTACCTGCTTACTTCTGCTCCAGCGCCCAACCGGCAGCAACGCGCGGATTACCGAAAATAATTCCCCCTAGAAAAGGAGGCGAAAACAGAAAGGGGGGNCCGGCTAACCCCGAAAGCCTCTTACCTGGCTAGATTTAACTGCCTTTGTTGCTGCATCAGCCTGAAAAATCCCCTCTTGCATCGTGTCGGTGCTTCTGGCAGCTCCGAGCCGCGTCCCGGCCCTTTGTGACGAGCGCGGCTCTGTGCGGCACAGGGCCAGGTCTCCTCTGCGCCCCGTTCGGGCTGTTCTCCCGGGAAACCCAGCGCCTCGGCCGCACCTGGGCACTGTTCTCTCCTCTGCGGCCTGTGCTCGGCGGGAGAGGGGCTCCGGGCGGGAGCCGGGAAGGATTTGCCCGCATCAAACAGCCGCCCCGGCATTAAAATGTCTCCTGCCTCCCTGAGCCCGCTCAGCGCCGGGATCCGAATTGAGGCTCTCCCAGGTCGCTTGCCAAGCGGCATTCTGAGCCGTCTCTACAACCTATTAATTAATTAATGGCTTTATTAATGCTGGAGGGATTGCATGGGTTGCGCCTGGGGGCTGCAGGCAGCGAGAGGCAGGGGAGCTTGGGTGAACGCCAGGGGTTGTCCTGGGGGGCTGGCACTGGTGGGACGCAGCTCTCACGCTGTGTCCCCATCCTGTGCCAGGGACAGCCCCAGGGGCCGCTGTGGCAGCTGTGCCACCCTCTAGCTGGCAATGCTGTGGGGCTGGCAGCGGGTGGGACACAGCCAAGGGGGGGCTTTTCCGAAGCAGCCAAGCTGGGACGTCGGTCCAAGCCAGCCGGACCCCCGAGCTGTGCCCCATGCAGCCCCAAGGGCCACTTCCCCTCCTGGTTTTGGGATGAACGTGCTGCCCTTGGACCAGCACGGGCAAAAGGGAAGACAAGGTGGACACCCTTCAGCCTGGTGCCCCTCTCTTGCCATCTCCTCTGCCTGGCACTGAGGGCCAGCGTCTCCATCAAGTTCTGGGCTGGTGTCCCCAAGCCCGAGCCCCATCTGCGCTTCCCCTTTGACTTCTGGGGCGCTTGGCCCCGTTGCCCGGAGATGAAGGGGAAGGCAAATCCCTTGTGAGGCATCGTGGGGGCACACCGACACGTGGGTGGGGCACACCACCGGCCCAACGTCCCCTCCGAGGTGATGGCACCCGGGAGGGGGGGTGGCAGCCACCACGCCCGGGAGCCTCAAGCGGTGCCCAGCCTCAGGACACAGAGGGGTGCCCGTGTGTGCGTGGTTTTGGGGGGCCTACGTGTGTCCCGGCGCCCACGGCTACGGCACTGCGGTGGGACCCCGCTGCTGCTGGCCTGGACCTGCCACCTCTCAGCGGGGAGAGCGGAGCGAGGAAGAGGCGGGCGAGGATGCTCCGGCCCCCGGGATGGGGTTGGCCTCTCTCCCAGGGGGGCACCCCCTGCCCTGGGCTGTGCCCCCCGCTGTCCCCGCCAGCGCTGG
>VXBZ01008625.1:181844-230815 GCA_013399135.1 Heliornis fulica
GGGCCGGGGCGGGGGCGGCACTGGGGCGGCACTGGGGCGGCGCTGGGAATGGGACGGGACTGGGACTGGGACTGGGACTGGAATGGAATGGGACTGGGACGGGACTAGGACTGGGACTGGAACTGGGACCGGGACTGGGACCGGCACCGGCACCGGGAACGGAACCGGGTCCGGGCGGTGGGGACCTCGCTGCGCCGGCAGGAGCGGGCGGCGGGGCCGGTGCGCCCGGCTCGGCGCTGGGCGGGGAGCGGGGCCGGATCCTGCCCGGCCGGTATCGGCCCTGGCCAGAGCATCACCGGGGATGGGGCTCGGGGGAGCCCCGCTCCCCTCCTCCCCGCTTGCCGGGACACCCCGCCGGAGGGTGCCGGGAGCCAGCGGGCAGGGAGCCGGTCGCCTCGCCGGCCGGAGAGGACGGACTCAGGGCTGGAGGGTCCCGGGGACACCTCGGGTGATGCGGGGTCCCTCGGGCGCCCCGCGGGAAGCGGAGCCGCGGACGGACGCCGGGGGCTTTCGTGCCTTGGGATACCGAGTCCTTGTTCGCCCCAGGGACTCGCGGTATGGACACGGCACCCCCCGGAGAGCTGCCGGGGTTCCCGGGGCGCGATGCTGGGGAAACGGCCGCTCCCCGCTCAGCTCCTGCCTGCCGCCCTTTCCCCCTGGGATTTCCTACCCCCCAAACCCACGTCTACCTCTGCAGCCTCCGGTTTCTTTTCTATCCTTCCCTCTCGTGTCAAGATCCGTGTGTGGGGGGGAGGTGTTTCCCCAGCCGCCCCCCCCCACTCCCTCGCCTGTTTTCTCTGTGCTCTCCCCACTCGCTGTAGCCCTCCTCTTTGTTTGCTGGGTTAACCCCCCACACACACACACAAAAAGGGAAATAATTGCTTCCCTTGCAAAGTTGGCCCTGGCAGAGCAAGCCCCTGGAGAGCGATGCTGCCCAGGTGGCGCGGGAGCCAATGCCACCTGCCACCTGCCAGCCACCGTCCCCAGCGTGGGGAGACAGCCGCTTGCCCCAATAAATGCCTGTCATCTCCCCGGGGCGGGTGGCGTCGGGGTGCCCCCAGGTCGGGAGGCACCGGTGGGTTGGCTGCAGATGGCACCGGTACCTCCCTGGCGCCGCTTTCCCCGGGCTGCCAGGGCTTTCTCCCAGTAGGATTTTCACCGCGGGCCTCTCATCTCGGGCATCTCCGTCACGCGGGTCTGTGTGGGGTGCTGGTCCCCGGGGGTCCTGCAGGGTTTGGGGGGGGGCCTTGGCTGGCCTGTGGTCTCTGGGAGGGTCATGTTTCCCATGTGTGCTGCTATGCCCAGGTGCACCTTTGTCTGGAGCAGGGACGGGGATGGGGGGGTCAGTCTTTTATCTGCCCTTTTGCATGTGCCTTTGATACCATCCCCAGGAGGGGATCCCGTTTCCCCAAGCCACCTTCACTTGGCGTCGCTCCTCCCGTGCCACCGGGATTCGCACCGGCCCCGGGTAGAAGGAGGAGCCGGGACTGATCCGCGCTCCCCGCACCGCCGGCCGGGTCCTGGCAGCGATCCCCGCACGGAGCCGCTTTATGTCCGCGTTCAGGCAGCGGCTGCGGGGTGTCAGTGGCGGAATCTGGCCCCTCGTTTATGAGAGGAGGAGGAGGAGGCGGTTTGTCCTTATGTCCGTCCACCTCGGAAGTTGGAGCCAGCCTTTCAACGGGATGCCGTGGGTCATGGCCCAGCATGGGTGCTACCCCCAGGGGACGGGGTGCCGTGGGCACCCAACTGGGGCAGAGGAGAGCTGCGGTCTGTGGAGCCCAGAGCCGGACTGTGGGTTTAGCCACGGTGTTGTTGTCTGGTGCTCCCGTTTCCCCTCTGCTCCGTCCGGCTCCTTCTCTGTCTCAGGGCTGGCTCTAAAGGGCAGGGAAGAGCTGCTGCTCGGGGCGGGTGGCACACAGGGGCTCGCAGGCAGTTTGGGGTGCATACACGTTATGGGGTGCACAAATCACCCGCACAGATGCTGTATCCCCAGGAAGTTCTTTTGGAGGATGCTGTTGTGCCTTCGGGCATGCTGTGGTTTAGGAAATGAAGCTGGACTGTGTGGGGATGGAGTGCAAGGGTGCAGAGCCCCGTGCTGTGGGACACACTGGCTGGGCCCCCCCCCGGCTCACCGGTGTCGGCACCGCCGCTACGTGGGCTGTGTTTGGAGGAATGACGTGTGCGGTGACGGGAGGGGTAGGAGGGCGAGCAGGGGACGAGCAGGAGCCGGAGCTCAGCCACAACCCAGGGCCAGCATGGGGACCCACGGCAAGGATGGGGAGCCAGGGAGAGGGATGCACAGGAAGGGATGGCACCTTCTTCCGATCTGCCCCGCTGCCTGCACAAGGTGCTGCGAGCCACCACCTGCCCCTGGGAGCGTTTAGCTGGGCCACGGGTGAGGAAGGCCGTGTGGAGGGCTTCCTCCCACCTCCTTTTCTTTCCTTTTCAGACACAAGACATTCCCGAGCGGGTATTCGTTGCTGGCACTGGGACACCACCCGCCAGACACAGCTAAGGGGAAACAGGGGCGTTGGTTTGGGGTNACCAGCTGCGGCTCAGCCCCGTGCAGCAGTTCCCACACCTTGCTGCGGGTCTGGAGGTGGTTTGCAAACAAGTCGTGAGTGCGGGAGCGGCAGCTCGTGCCCTGGCAGTTACCGCGGCGGGGTACAGGGTTTCGTCGCTGCTCACCCCACCCCAACCTGGGATGTGCATCAATCAGAGCTGGCAAAGTGGAAATTAAAAAGGAAAAAGCTTCAGTGTGACGCTCATGACCCTGCCCTCGGCGGAGGCAGGGGAGCGCTCTGCCACCGTCCCATCGCCAGCCGTCCGGTTGCCCGTCTGGCAGCAGGGGAAGGAGAGGGGACATGTGGTTGGGCAGGCAGGGAGTGGGTGACCTTGGGATGTCCCCGCCATCCTGCTTTGCTCCACCACCTCTCGTTTTTGTCCAGGCACCATAGACATCTCTGAAAGCTGTAATCTGCAAAGCCCTGGGGGGCTCCACACTGCACTGGCTGCTATTATCCCTGAGACAAAGAGGGACAGGCAGGCAGATTACCTTGGCCTTTATTTTTTCATCTGGGAGCAAAGAACAGCCTCAGCCAAGCTTCCCACTCCCCTCCTGGGGAGCCGCAGGAGCCCGGCTTGGGCGGCCTGTTGCCCCTTCCCGGGATGGGCTGGGCAGGTGGGTGCTCCCTTTGCCCCCCCAAGGGCCCCTTGTTTTGGCCCTGATGTTTTGGCTCCCCTGCAGCACCCTTACCTTCTCAGCTCCCATGGCACCCAGGGCTGGGGTGGCCGGGAACAACGCGACGCTCATGCCCATCTTGTATCCCGTGCACTTCCAGGCTGGGCTGGCGCTGGGCAGAGGCCGGGCTCGCAGGGCCCCATCCTGCACGGCTCAGCACCCAGGCTCCTCTCTGTGTCAGGGGCTGTGTCTCCCAACCAGCCTGGCCCCGTGCCGAGACGGCGGCGAGGGGCAGGTCCCCTCCATATGGTGCCCCTGGCCGACTCCCAGCGCCAGGGCAGGTGCTCTCGTCTGGGCTGCACAAAACCCCATTGTCGGCACCCGCCGGGCTTCCCTCCCCGGGCAGGGACCCGTGACAGCCTCTCCTCAGCCCGGCACCGCGGCGGAACGGCTTAGCCTGGCCGGGCACGGCTGGGTCCTCCCCAAGGGATGGTCCCCACGCAGCCAGTGTCCCCTGGGCAGCCCCGCTGCTGTCAGCCATGCTGGATGGGTTTTGTCAACTGGCTGCTAAAGCGCTGATGGTTTTATACCTGGCACTTCATTATTTCCCCGATGGCCACCGCTGCGCGCTGGCTGCGACCCCACTGAGCTTGACTCCACTGCCGCAGCCCAGGGAGCTGATGGCAGGAGCACACCCCACGTGGAGCTTAATTATTGGCTTTCTTCCTTAACAGAGTACATTGGCTGACCTTAATGCAATTAATTAGGGCTTAATCAACTTCTGGTGGCTCAGCACAGCACACAGCGATTCCTGCCTCTCCAGAAGGGTTTATAAGAGGTTAAAGTGGCTGAGGAGGGGTGAGATGGGGTTTGGTGGGCCTGTGTTAGCAAGTGGGTGGGTGTCTGGTGAGCTGGGCACTGGGATGAGACTAGTGTGTTCTTCTAGGCCTGGCCTGCTGCTGGCAGGAGGTTGTGCCTCTGCCCAGTGCTGCTTGGCTCTGGGGGGGCCCTGAGCTGGGGGTGGCTGTCTGCAGGGCTTACCCCTGCGCCAGGCCAGGACTTCCACGTTCTTTGGGCGCTTGCTTCTAGCGGTGGGGCTGGGCCTAGGCTTACGGCCAGCTGCCATGGGTGGCTCTGGGGTTTGCACCTGGGGTGATGTGGCTGGAGCCCCTTCATCCCACTGTTAGCACCCTGGGGGGCAGGAGAGGTGCTATCACTCCCCGATTCCTTCCCCCCTCCAGCAGCACCATATTGACTGCTGCCTCAGGCCGGGGCCCTGCTCTGCACCCTGGGGCTCTGTCTTGGCTTGGGTGCTGGGTGCTGGGTAGGCTTTTGGGGCCTCGTCCCTGGGCTGTCGGCTTCATCTGAGGGCAAAATGACCCAAGGTGGGTGTCACTGTGAGTGATGGCATCTCCCAGTATCAGCTGTGGAGATGGGGACTGGGACTGTGACATGGCCTACTGTGTGCCCTTGCATCCCAGGTGCCATCAGCAGCTCCTCTCTTGCAGTGGTACATGTCCCCCCTGCTGGTTCCTTGGGTCCCTGTGGGCTGTCCCCCAGCCTGGTGGCTGTGTCACCAAGCCCACCAGTGCAGGCAGCCTGGTGCCGGGACTGGGAGGTGGGGCAGGAGCTGTGCCAGCTGCCATTGCTGGCTTCTTTGCTCCAGTGCCAGTTCATTAATATCGAGGAGCTAATTAGGATTCCACAGCCCGTTCTGCCTGTCCCTCTCCTTCAGAGGCTGGAGGATACTTGCTGTCTGCAGGATTTTTGTTGCAGCCCCATGTTAAAAGGATCCAGCTCTGCTCTGTCCCGGCCTGACGGTTTGTGTCCCCCTCCCTGCTCCTGGCTAACCCACGTGGCTGAAGCCCCTTGAAGCCCAGCAAATGGGAAGTGATATTTGCCAATAATCCCTCAGCTCCCCTGGGCAGGCTTCTCATATTGCCAGTTATTAAAAACCAAAACCCCAGCAGCAATAACCGTGGCCCGTGGAGAGCCCGGGCACAGATTGCTCCTGGTCAAGCCCCAGCCAGCAGAAGAGCCACAGGTGGAGGTGGCATGGCGTGGCACAGCCAGGTCTGGTGGAGCCCCCCTCTTCCAAGCAGAGAAGGGATGAGCCACAATCCTCTTCCTCCTTGGGGAGTGAGCAGGGATTCCCTCGAGTTGCAGACTAAATTCTGCTTCTTCCTCTGGAGGCTGCAGGAGCCCCGGAGGAGGCAGAATAAAGCCTGTTATCATCACTTGTCAGGGCTACCCACCCCAGTGCTGGCATCCCCTGGCCTTGGCATCTTCCCCACCATCGGGGCTGGGCAGGGGCAGCGCTGGCGCTGGCACCTTGCAGGGGTGGCAGTCTCACTGCTGTGCCCAGGCTGGGGGGTTTCCTTCTGGTTTGAAGTCAACATTTCCCCTTAAAATGTCACTCAGGAAAAGCTTTTTTTTTTTTTTTTCTTTTTTCTTTTTTAAAGGCAAAAGTCTGTGATGACATTTTAAGTGGAGAAGAAAATTGCTGCTTCGTTTCAAAATGTCAACTTCGAGTGGGATGGGTTGGATTTTTTTCTTTATTCCAGTGTTTCCCAGGGGAAAAGCCAAATGGTTTCATTAGTCTCGAGTTACCATTGCCCCACACCCCCATCACCCCCCAAAATAAATAATTCTCTTTTAATCTAAGTGTGTTTTTCTAGCAGGGGACCTTTTGCCGGGAGAAGTCGTGCTCTGGTGCGATGATGCCCTGGGAAGGGGATGATCCTGTTGCAGCCAAACCCGACTCCTCGACAGCAAATCCTCTGCCCCAGCCTCCGCCGGGGCCCTGCAGGAGAGACTCCGTCTGCCGGCCACCTCCGATCGCTGCGAGAAGGTCCAGCAGCAGCGTGTCCAGGTTGTGAAGGTCTCCTCTTTCTGCTTTCCCTCTGTGTTGTGCTCCTGGATTTCTTTCATGCAGCTTGCCCCGAAAAATTGCTTGTGCTGGATCGGGCTAGAGACTGGAGTTATCTTCCTTTTATTTATTAGGGTAATTATGTCTAATGATTCACATGCTCGTGGAGAGTAATTACTCCCCAGTACAGCACCGGCAGTGTTCCTGCCCAGCCCGGCACAGTGATTCACATCTTTCCGTGCAGTTCATCAGGTGACGACCCTGTAATTGCTGAGCTGGTTTGGAGGCGGTTAAGAAGCGATCGAGGACCTGGTGGCGCTGTCACCGTCACCGTCCCCGGTTCCTGTCGTGGTTCGTGTGCGGCTCCTCCCCGTCGCCGCTTTCCTGCATGGGCTTTGCTGGGGGTTTTGGTTGGGTGAAGCCCCGTGAGCTGTGGGATCTGGGGTTGGTTTGAAGAGCTGCAGTGCCGATGTGGCAATGGCTGGGGCTGTCCCCCTCCGGGGTGGGGCAGCCCCCTCGTCCTCCCAAAACGCAGCGTGATGCGGCTCGGCCCTTGTCTCGCCACAGCTCCCCGAGCAGGTGGGCGAAAAGCCAGACCCTTCTGGTCTGGCACCAGAAAAAGGCCCCTTGCTCTAAGCTGTTCTGTGGGGGGACCCCTGCCCGTGTGCCAGGCAGGACCCAGATTTTCCCCCCACCAATACGTGCACCGTGCCGGCGTTCACCGGTGTTTCAGTCCACCTGCATCCACCTTCTTCGGGGAGGGTCCATGTGCGTTCATACCAGCCAGGACCTGGTGCCACCAGGTCTCTCCCAGGGGCGACTTGTGCTCTGATGGTGCCTTGCAACCTCTTGCTCTGCTTGCCGGGCTCTCTTCTGGGTGAGATGGCAGGAGATGCTCTGACCAAGGTGGGGAAGGGGCTGGCTCCTTCCCCCCAACCCCTTGGAGTATGTGATGGCGCTGGGGTTGTGGGACCCATTGCCTCGGTGGGGCTGGCACAGCCCTGCAGACAGTGGTGGTGGAAGCAGAGGGTCCCAGAGCAGGAGGAGCCCCGGGCTGGAGGACGATGCTATGGGAGGGGGATGGGCAGAGGGGAGGTGTGGGGGTCCCACAGGACAAGTCTCAGCTCTGGGGGACTTGGGGTGATGAGAGGCTGCTGTTAGCTGGGAGAGCTGGCAGCATGTGTCCCCGCAGGACCCCTACCCCTCTCCTGCAGCTCTGGGGCCTCCCACGCTCTCTCCCGGCTCAGCCTCGCTGTCTGACGCAGGGCTCCCCTGTCCCCCACGGACCCCGCTGGGGGGTGTCCTGGGGGCTCCCCAGGGCCCAGCCGCATCCCAGCGGGGCCGTGGCGGCTGCTGCAGGGGGACCGGCCCGTCGCCCTGCCAGCACAGAGCATCCTGCAGCCTGCTGTCTTGTATGGCTTTTTATTCCTATGTGATTATACATCCCACTTCATATAGGGATTGAAGCCGTGCAATACGCCGGGGCCCTACGGCGGAGAACAGCCCCTGTGCCACAGGAGCCGGCCTCGGAGGAGCCACCAAAGCTATCCCCCAGGGTGCTGGAGGAGAGCCGCTGGCCCCCGTCCCGCTGGGGGGGGCAGGTGAGGGGTGCCAAGCGGTTTGGGGTGGGGCCCAGCCCAAGGTCTCCCCTTGCCTTGCCTCTCCGTGGTTCAGCACCAGGTCTGGTGCGGAGAGTCCTGGCGATGGATGGGCTCAGCCCAGGGCGGGGTGGTCCCCGGGGAGCCCCTCGCCTCGCTTTTGCCCCTCACTCTCCCAGCAGATGGGTGACAGCCTCCCGGTGAGGGCACTGGGAGGCGGCACTGCCGGCAGGGGAGGAGGAGGAAGAGGAAGGAGCTGGGGGCTGGCTGCAGCAGCAAGGGCTGCCCCAAGCGTGATGCTCTTCGGTTTCTCAAGAGGCCTCAGCCACTCGCTCAAGGTTTGCGTTAAATCTGTCACGTTGGCGACACCGGTGACAATCACCTGGCGCGGAGGGGGTGACAGGCAGCCCCCTTTGTCCCGCCACAGCGGAAGGGGCCCATTAACACCTAGTGAAATATTAGCTATTAATCAGGCTCTGCGCAAAATAAAACCATCCACATTTATCATTATTGGATCCTTAATGAAGTGATAATGGGAATGCTGGGGAGCTGTGATATTAATGTCTCCTAAGAGGCGAGAGCAGAGCCAAGGGCGGCAGCCAAGATGTTTAATTTACTGCCAAAAGCTCATGCCGTTAATAACACAGTTCCTCCTCCCGGCCATTAGCACTGTTTGGCGACGAGCAGCCCACTTAGGAGAGCAAATCAACCCTGAACACGCCTGGGCTGTGCTGAGCGCTCCCTGCCCAGCAGCTGGGTGTGCTTTTCCCAACAGCTGTCCCTGTGTCCCGTGCCCAGGTATGGGGACGTGGCCAGGGAGCTGTCAGCCCTCACCTTCCTGGAGGCTGGCTGGTCTATAAAGAGTTCTGCTTTTCCACTGAAAAGGGCAGGGACTGGAAACGCTGCAACCAAGCAGCTCTTGTTGTTCTCACTCTGTGTCTCACCTCCTTAGGTGGCGGTGCCCCTCGTGTGACACTGATACCCCACACAGGACAGCATGGGCAAGCCGCAAAGCCTCGCGTGTGTGCGGTGACTCACTCGGGAATGCCATGGCTCCACCAGGCTCCAGAGGCACACCAGTACTTGGCAGGTAAGTGATGCCCTTGCATCTTTAGATGCAGCTGTTAATCTTGCAGATCCTCACAAAACCCAGTGACCAGTGTGGCCCAAACTGCAGCGGGACGGCGCTGCAGAGGGAGCGGGCTCTGGGCCGCGGCAGCGGGACGCAGTTCTGTGCTGAGCATCCTCCGGTGGAATGAGACGGCACCTGGTTCCTGAGGGGGGTGTGTGCTCTGAACGTCCTCTGCCCCCTCGGCAGAAGACACGCAAGCTCTGCCCAAGCAGTCTGCCAGAGACGGGGCTTCGCTCTAGACAGGTAGAAGCACCAGAAAAGTGTTTGTGCAACCTGGGTGTCCTTGGCCAACCTCCCCCGTCCCGTCACCCCCTCACTAGAAAAGAAGGGACAGGAACAAAAACCGTACGTGGAGGCTGAACGAGTGCAGATGTGAAGTGCACTTCAAACGGCTCCAGCCTTTCAACAAACCTTTTATCAACCTTCTCTCCTCCCCAGCACAGACTCTTTTGAATCAGGAGTGGAAAGGAGCTGTTTAGCAAGCAAGGACGCCGCTCAGGGCATGCGTGGCACTACCTGTGTAGGCATTTCCCAGGAGAAGCCAGCGAGCCTTTGCCCAAGGTCTTCTGAACCCGGCTGCGGCGCAGCGGCTCCAAGGACTAGCGCAGCGCTTGGCAACCCGGCAGGGCTGTGGACGGGGCACAGGGGTACGGTGGGCCAGGCCGGCACGCTGGGCCTGCTGGTGGAGAGGCCAGGGACCCTTCTGCCAGGCACCCCAGCCCAAAGCTGGAGTGCCCCCGGAGTTCACTGGAGCAGAGCCAAACGGGAAGCGTTAACGATTTGGAGCCACAATTAGCCAGTTCCCTTGGCCGCAGCCGGTGCTTCCCTGGCTGTATCGCTGCTCGTGCCCCATGGTGCTGGCACGCCGGGCACGCAGCAAACGCCAAACGCTCTGAAACCTGCTGGCAGCCTCCGGCGAAAACTGCAGGGCACAAAGCGACTGCTCTGCGCAACCACCCCCTGATGTGACGGGGCACAGCCAGCTTCATAAACGCCTGGCAGGTTTCTCCCAGCAGATCTAAAAGCTGTTTGCCAGCGTGAGCAAGTTCAGGCATGTTACAGAAGACCTTCAGACTCGGAGGACAAATGAGATGCATGGATGAGTTTAAACCACCGGAGCTTTGCATTCCCCAGGCTTGTGCCTTGACACCACGTCTGGGCTGTGGCCCAGACAGTCCAGCTGCCAGCCTGGCACTGACAGCGGGCCCCGTGACGGTCCTGCTGATATCCCTACTTGTTAGCTATTGGCTTCAAATCCAAAGCAGGAGGTGCTGCATCCTCCTCAAAAATCCACCCCCCGATCCCTCTCGGAGCCGGGTGCAGAACGACTGTTTGGTGCAACACCGCGACTCGTGGTGTTGGCAGGACGGTGTATTTATGTCACGAGATGAGATCAGCCACACCGAGTAGGTCTGTCTGTCTGTCTGTCTGGAGTCTAAGTCAAGCGTGTCTTATTAAATTAGGCTGGATTTTCAAAGGAGCTCAGCTCCCTTAGGCTCTCTAACAAACAGGCAGAGTCGGACACGTTGCGTCGTAGCGGCTGCTGGGCTGAAGTCCTTTCACTATCCAGCCAAAACTGTTGCTGGGCTTGCTGCTACAGGCAGAGCCCTTCTGAAATCCAGCCCCACTGTGGGCTCCACAGCCTGGGAAACCTGGCTCATCTCTGCTCTCCCATGTTTTGCCCCAGAGTAGGTGACAAAACTGTGATAACCACCACACCCTTGTACATGTGGGGGAGCAGCTCCCTGTCAAAGTGTGGCTCCAGCAGCTTTGCCCTTTGATCAGCTCAGCAACATGGGTCAGGAGAGCCGAGCGTGAAGGTTTCCCTGCCTTTTGTTCTGCGGAATTAGCAGAGTTAATCAGAGTGACAGCGACTTCTGCCTGGGCGCAGTAGAAAGGTCAGTGGCTCAGGCTGTATGTGTGGCTGTTCTCCAGACAGTTGGAGAACAACGCCGTGAAAGCTTGTAGCACACATGTTGCTGGCCTGGAGGGTCTGGTGGGGATCAGCAGGGAAGGTGCCCCAGTGGGGAAGGAGGCTGGAGGAGGAGAGCTCGCACCGCTGCACCTCGGTTGTCCCCTTCCTTACGCCGCACAGCAAAGGTGTGACATCTCGGTGGGGTTGCGAGGGGATGAAGCACTGCTCACCCCAGCACGCTCCTTGGCTGTGCTGGGCTTGGCATCTGTGTCCCCTCAGGCACCCTGGCATGGGAGGAGCTGCAGGGCACTGCGTGGTGCATTGGGTGTCCCCTTCCCACTGCGTGCCCCCAGCACCTCCACATCTCTGGCTGGACAGGCCAGACTGTCACTTTTCCATCCTTCAGTCCCTGGCAGGCACTGCTGGGAACCTGCAAAAGCCCCCACTGAGCTGCTGGTGGTGCAGCAGTCACAGCAATGTCTCTCCCTGGCAGCCCTATCACAGCCTCTGTTTCCCCACATCTCTTAACTAGCGCTGAAGCACACCCAGGAGCGGCGGCTCCGGCAGATGTGCTAAATGCAGCCTCCGTGTCCATGAAGTGACCTCTTACCTTCATCTGATCCCAATTACAAGTGTTCGCTTTTGCTGTGGGCATCCACTCATGTGTTTAATTAGTGGATTCTTTCTGTCAAAGATATTTGCAGCCCTAACAGCGAGCCCTAATTTAAGCAGTTTACATTTGTCCGCAGTGTCGGTGCCTTCGTTTACCCCCAGCCCTAATTAAGTGTGTCTGGATGTCTGCAGAGGGAGCTCTCAGGATCTCTCCGTGGCTCTAATTAAAATGGCCTGGATGTCCATGACATTGGTGCCCGTCAGGCCCGTCAGCAGGAGGTGGTGCCCACCCTGGAACTGGCTGAAGAACGTATAGGAATCGTTGTTGCTGAGAAAGGCCTCTGCATCGAGGCCCTCCCGCAGCGCCTCATCCACCAGCTCGGGGCTGCAGACGGCGCCCGCCGCCTCCGTCGGCCCATCCTGCCCGTCCGTTCCCCCGCTGAGGAAAACCACCTCCATGCTCCCTGGGGGGCCGCTGCCTTCTGCAACCTGTGCCTTGTGCAGCTCCAGCCCCACACGCAGGGCCAGCTCCTGGTTCCTCCCCCCCTTCCCGGTTCCTTGCAGCTGTACCGTGGTTTCTCCGCCGGCCAGGATGCAGACCGGTCTTTCAGGTCCTAACCCTTGCAGGGCCAGTAGAAACTCAGGCAGGTTCAAGCCCGGGATCTCTAGCTCTGCTGCCAGCCGCAGGAGGCTCCCTCTCACCTCCTGGCCCAGGGGCCCTTCTCCGAGGCCGGCAGAGCGCAGGCAGATCAGCCGGATCAGCTGGCAGTACAGTGCAGCGACACGGCCGACCTCCCCGCAGACGGCTGCGCTCAGAATCAGCGCGGCGTAGCCCAGCCCCTCGGCTTGGCGTTTGGCCTCTTCCAAAGCGAGCGTGTTGGACCCGATGATGACATTGCAAACGTGGGAGAGGTCTTCAGGAGCAGTGGGCTTGCTGGGGGCCCGGGACAGAACCCTTTCCACTGATGCAGGCAGGTGGTGCCGCAGGTTGTATTTGGTGAGTATCTGCAGGCAGTCTTGGATGCTGTGGGAGCTGGCGGTAGTGGGCCCACTTGCTATGATGTCCAGGGGGTCTCCAATCACGTCAGAAAGGATGAGGCTCACCACCTACCACGAGAAACACCTGCAGATTACTGCGGGAGGCAGAGACAAGTGATCCCACCAGAGCCGTGGGGTAGGCGCTGCTCGGAGTTACACCTGCACCACCCTCCCGTCAAAGGGGGTTTAAGTGAGTGGATCTTGGACCTCTGGGCAAGGTCCCGTGACGGAAACGGGTGGATCTTGAACCATTTTTGTTTAAATGTCCCGTGAGAGTCACCTTGTCCTTCCTGAACTGAAAGATCTTAACAAACCTTTGATGCTGGCCCATCACAATGGAAGATGTAACCGTTGCTGCTGTATTCGTCAGGCTGGTCACCTAGTGTGGGCTCAGCAATGGCACGGGCTAAGAAACAGTCCCCAGGGAAGCCAAAAGTCAGACCCAGACTTGAAAGTGCTGTGGAGGAGCACCAGCACACTGGAAGTGCCTGTGGGCTGGGGTCTGCTGGGAGCAGTGTGATGGGATGGCTGACATCTGCAGAGTCTGAGCTCCCCCTTCTCCATCTCTGTCTCCCTGAGAGTTTGGGTCCTCAGTGAAATCTGAGCCACAGTGTCCTAGAGCAGGGTGTGTGCAAAGGTTACTGCTCCCTCAGTGAGGGGTGAGAAAAAACCCTGCAGCACCCTTAGGTCAGTGGATTAAACCCTTGTTTTGAGGGCAGATGGGTGATCTCTGGGCAAGCAGTTCAGTTACCTGTGCGGGGTACGCGAGGCGGGCCAGCCCTCCACCCTTCAGCACGGACAGAGTCTTCCGGACAATATTCAGCTCCTGTATGGCAGCTCCTCGGGCAGCCAGCGTCTTCGTGAGTTCCTCCTTCTCTTTAAGGAGGATGGGAGGGATGGGAGCAGGCAGCAGGGCTGATCCACCCCCTAGGATGCAGAAGAGATGGCAAGAATGTCAGGAAGGCAGGAAAAGGAGGACAGCAAGGCTGTTCAACACTCCAGTCTTTCCTCTCCAAAACGCTGCTTGTTTTGGCTCTTTTTAAGAGGACGGTGTGTGAAAACACCAGTGATGGCTGCAGCAAGGCTGGAAGGTGCTGAGCTGGGCTCTTCTACGCCTCAGAGGGAAGGGAAGAGGGAGGGAGGACCACAAAGGATAACACACATCCAGAGCCCAGTGTGATGACCTTACCAAAGGGAATCCTCTCTGATACAAGTGGGCATCAGACATGCAGAAAAGGCAGTGAGTTCTGATGGAAAAGTGGAAAGATGGAAAACAGAGAGTGGAAAGGAACCAGGCAGAGGGTGTACAGCTGAAAGCTCCTGTCAAACAGCAGAGCCTGCTCAGGCTTTTGAGACAAATCAGCATCAATAAAACATGATGAGCAAGAAAAACAAATGCAAATGCCTGTGTTTCAGTCCCTAGCCAGGGATCTAGCAGAGTTGGGAGCAGCCAGGGACTGGCTGCTGTGTGGGAGTGTGCATGCGTGGGGAGCCACAGCTGTGGGGAGATCCTGTGCAGGCTCCCTGAAGGGCTGAAGAGTCTCTTGGGGATCCCTGGAGCCAAAGGACAGGAGGAAGCCCCAGCCAGCACTGCTAGATGCCAGTCACTTACTTGGGTGTTTGCCTAACGGCGCTGTCTTTGCGCTGAAGCAGGCTGCAGCACCCACAGAGAAAACAGAGGGGAAAAACACTGAGCAGGAGACCAAGGGGGTTCTACAGGGCTGCTCCCAGCCCCTGTGTGCTTTTGCTCTGGGGCACCCACTCACCCAGCTGAGCTCAGGGTGGGGTGACATCACTGCATCACTCTGATGTACGATGTCCACCTTCCTTATGCAGCCATGGGCCTGGTTGGAGCCTAGGGGCCCAACAGCCAGAAGCTGGGGGTGTTCAGGGCTGGCCTGAACCTGGGGGCCTCATTTCCCCTGCAAAGCCCAGGGAAGGGTCAGTGCTGAATCTCAGCTTATGGACAGCTGCACAAATTTGGAGCACACAAGCCCACTGAGCGTGCACCCCCAGATGTAAGGAGGGGGGCAGGAAGAATGTGTCTCCTTGCCAAGAGGTGAGAGCAGCTGGCAGATTGTGCCCAGAGGTGTCATCTCAGTGGTGGCAGGACCCAGCCTGCGCAGCTCAGCCCAGGGCTGGGAAGCAGATTGTTTGCTGCCGCAGCAGGCAGCCCTGTGCCCTCCCCTGCTGTGTCCCTGGAGACTGTCTAGCAGAGGGAGAGGAACAGAAGGGCTGGCACAGCACTCCCCTGCTGCTGAGCCTGTTCCCTGGGATCCCCACGCTACCTGAGATGAGCACAAGGAGCAGGTCATCTTCCGTCAGGCCCTCGACCAGCTCCTGGATGGCAACTGCTCCCTTCAGAGCCTCCGGGTCTGGGAGATTGTTCTTGGCACCTTCGATGACCTGGATTTTGCTGTGTGGCTTCAGGAGCATCTCCCTGGTAAGAGGAGACACTGCTGACACGTGTGCCTGCACAGCCAGCCAGGCTGTCACTCAGCAGGGGAATGGGGCTGGCGCGATACGGGTGTGTGGCAGGCGATCAGGACGGGGATGTGGCCTCTGGCGAGTGCCTCCTCCCAAAAGCTGGGGTGGCAGCGAAGCCAGTGCAAGAAAGGGTCTGTGTCACCGGTGCCACTGGGACGAGATGGTGGTTTGAAGACCAGTGTGGTGGACGGGAAGGGCACCAGAGTGAGGGCAGCTGGAAGGCACTGAAGGGGTTCACAGTGACATCCTACAGAGGACAAGTTTGGCAGCCTGGGAGCATACCTCCCCCCTCCAAACTGTCCAAGCAGAGCCCTACTTACTGCATTCCTGCTTGCTGCAGGCTCTCCTGGATGCCTAGTGGCACGTTGATGATCCCCCGAATGAGGTGGTCCCCCAGGATTTCCTCTGCTGCTGCCGCCATCCCCAGCACAGCTTTGCCGAAACCCACCAGATACAGGTCCCTCTTCACTGGAAAGGCCTGGCCCTTCACCAGCAGCTGAGGGCACCCGTATCCCTGGAGCTTCACAGCCCTCCTCAGCATCCGAGCTGGCTGGACAGTGCCCACCGCAGTGCGGAAGAGGGACAGGGCGTGCTCACGGAGGGACATGCTGCCCAGGGCAGCCAGGCCCAGTCGGTCTGCTCGGAGGGCTGAGCTTGTACACTCTGCTGACACCAGTAAGGTCTCAAGAGCTCGGGCAGCTGGAACGCTCCAACCTGCAAGGGAAAGCAAAGGTCTCTGCTAGCAGAAGAGACAGGTTGTCACGGGGAGGGCAAAGCATGAACCATGCAGCTCTAGTTCCCCGTTTCTTCAAGATTTTGGTGCCGTATCAACAGCATTTGCATGCCTCTGCCCAGGAGGGAGGGAAGGACAGTGTCACCTTACCGCTTCCTTACAGCCCCATCACCTCCCACAGGGAAGGTGAGCCCTACCAGCCAGCTGCTCCACCGCTGTAGAGCTGCCACTGGCAAGCCATCGTCTCTGCTGGCCTTTGATGCCTTTCCAAACTATGGAAGCTGCTCTTCTCTGTCCTGGGGAGAGCAGGGGTGTCTGGGTGGCACAGCTTCTCGCTGCATTAACTCCCTTCCTCATGCCAGCCAAACGCTGACCTCATTCCCTGGCTGCGCATCGCCCTGCGTGTCCCTGCGGCATCAGGCAGGGACTTTGGAGAATCAACAGGCTCGCTGGCTGCCTGATCCCGTGCTGCACGTGGCCACAGAGACACCAGCAACGAGGCCTCACCACCAAAGAGCAAATTAACGTACGGCTTAATTCGCCTTTATTTCTGAATCCTCTCATTAGCCATTAAAATCACATTTAGAATCCCAAATAGGATTTCGGATCCAGGCAAAGTTGCCAGACGTGTCTGTGAAAGCCCATCTGAGCGCACTCCACTGAGCATTAGTATTATATGCAACAGAGATGAGCATGGACCAGAGGACCTCAGCTGCTCAAGGGCAGACACTTGTCCTGGCAGAAGGAAAGGTGGCCCCTGCCAGCATTTCCCCTTCCCTCCGTTAACTGGCGGCAAGTTCCATGGCTGGTTTCTCAGGATCAAAGATTCTTGTGCTCTGCATCTCTCCTGCTCATGGCAATTATAGCACAAGCAACTAAGGCAGGGTGCCAGGAGGCTGAGGCAGCCCTGGCAATCAGAGAACTGTCCAAATTACCTGGGAGAATTAATCCTCTCTAGTAAATGGATGCGTTTTCTTGCAAGGCTGGTAGCTGGCTGCTGCTGGGAGAGCTCACAAGTCCAGAGGTCCCCTTGCCCTAACACTCTCTGAGCACTGCACGGTGTTAATCATTAAGCCAGACAAGTTTTCCAACAGCTCTTCTGGGTGTAAATCTGCCTTATTTTGCTGCAAAACCCCAAAGGCTCTGAAAACCTTCTCACAAGCACTTTCTCAGGTGATGAAACTTGGACAGGCTCTGAAATCTGTTGGCGAGGGGGCTTGCAGGTACAACTGGATTAAGAATCAGGTTTGCCAGAGGAAAAAAATGATTCCATGCTTAGAAGAAACAGATTTTACATGCAAAACCCAGGACAGGTTAACTCTCTGCACTCCCTTTAGATACTGCTCAGAAGGACCAGCTTTTTGGTCACGAGGACAGGGTGTCCTAAGCACCTTGTTGCTGAAGTCCTAAACTTTTTGGCATCTGGTGCTGCCAGCAGCTGAAACCACTAAGCCTCAGCCCTCTTACAATGAGGGCCAAGCCAGCCGTGCTAACACCAGTGAGGGGAGCAGTACGCCTCTCTGTGACAGTGATTAGCATCTGTTCCCAGCATGTCTCCAATTCACCTGGCAGCACAGTGCCGCTGGGGGAGGTGTTACAAACCCAAAGGTGCATTATGGCCCAGGCTGCCCCATCTGAGCTGTAATACAGGGTTTGTGGAGTGATTGGAAGAAAAATGGCTTAAGTGGAGTCAGGGGAGTTTAAGAAAATAAAGCTCAAAGCTTTTAACAGGCTCTGTTAAAACATCACTTGATGTTTCTATGCACAGTTGACCCTGAAGACTCGGGGAACTGAGCACAACCAATCCTGCGACCACAGCTCCTGTCACACGTGCCCTCCTGGCAGCTCCATTCAGCTCCAGCTCCAGCCATGACACAGCAGGTGTGAGTTGTTTAAAAGCAATCCTCTCCTGGGGGAGAAAAAGAAATGCCAGCTTAATTCACCTCACACTTGTGTACATAACGTTAATGCTTGCTTTGGGAAGCATTTCACTACAATAGCTGCCATGTAATCTGTCTTCTGCAGTCTGAACTGGGACCATATTGTAACCATCAAGGCCTGATCCAGGTCTGTTGAGGGTGGTGTATGTCTTCCCGTTGCTTCTAAGGATTTTAGGGCATGCTGCCTGCACAGGAGCCTACACCCAACTCATTCCACAGGTGCAAATGAGAGTAAATCTGGTGTAAAAGCCCCATGTACTCAGAGGTTCTCCAACTTTACACCAGAGCGCTAACTCTTGCACAGACCCATTAGCTTTGAGGTCTCGGTGTGTAACCCTGCTCCTTGTCAGCTCTGATTACACACAGGCTCTCTGGAGGCTCCCCTTGGACTGGGGGTGCTGCTAACGATGCCACAAAGCCGTTTTTATGTAATGTGTGTATGCAGTCTCATGCACTGGGTACTAAATGTCATCAGGGAACATTTGTAAGTCAGTGCTGTGAAACCCACCATAGATATTAACGAAAACTAAACCTCCTACTCATCCTAGCAAGGCTTTGGAAACATGATCAAGTGAACTGAACATTACCCCACACCAAGGCATAGGCAGCCTTGGAAAGGAAAATAATCCCAACAGCAGCTCTCAGAGTACCTCCAGGGATGGTGGGTCTAGAAATGATGTAATTGCCAGTCACCCACTGTGTACTGCATGCGAGGAAGCAACATCCTCACATCCCTGCGATTTCCCACCTCTGGCTGGGGGCTGGGAGAAGGGGCTGGTGAGGAGACTCATGTTGCTTCGTGTGCTCAGCTTTGTCCCCCAGTTTCTCAGTGAAATCACAAGGTGCCCCCTTCCATATGGATATATAGTGACAAGCTGTAGGCACTAGCAGGGATCATGTTTCACACCTTCCCTTTGTCCCTGCTAGGGATAATTTGGAGGTGGGGTACAGATAGTCTTTTGGAAAGTTTTCTGGAAGTTCTCACTAAGCTTAGGAGAAAAATGATGCTAAGAATTCCCTGTTCCAAAGAGAGTGGGAGGGCTGTCAGGGGTTTAGGTTAATCCCCTTTAAATGAAAACTTCCTCAGCTTTCACCGAGGAGTAACGTTCACCATCTACACACGCTTGAGTGCATCACCATCGTAAGCTCTTTCTTCACAGGGCTCCTCCTAACCCTGCAGAAATGTGCCCTGTTAACTTTTCCCACAAAAAGCAGCAAAACCCCAGCTCCTCCTTTTCCCTGTGTGTGGGAAACAGTGAGGGAGATGAGCTGGACTGTGATAAAATACAGGCAGTGCACTCGTTTGCATTCCCTTTCATTAACTTTTTAATTATAGCAATTCTGTAGGCAAGGAGACAACGTCAGAGGGAGACGGTAACAATCCATCACTCAGGGCAGAAACATGATAAGCTGCCAGGTGAGCTGGGCACTGCCACGAGACCAAAAGCATGGACAGAGTGTGGGCACAGCCTGAGCCATAAACTTGGAGTCACACTGGGGAGGGAAGGAGTGAACAAACGAGAGCTGACTGTGGACACACGGTTAGGAAAAATGAGCCAGACCCTCTCCCCACGGCAGAAAAATATTCCCTCCATCGAATTCATTCCCTCTGGTATTTGAAAGGCAGAAGAACATTCATTCCCTCCTAGGGCCCAGCCTGCCCTCGCTGGGTTGAGCTGTGCTACTCCAGGTGCTGTGTCTTGGGGGGGAGGTTCAAGGGTTTGCACCGCGGGCTTGTGGCTTTCTGGAAGTCATGGCAGTGGTGATTGTTGCCAGCCAACCCAATCACACATCCCGAGGGTTTCAGGCACTGTAAGGTCAGAGGATGCTGTGTATTAATGCACTGGGATGTCTGATTTAACTGGGATCTTCGGGGGTCTGAGGAAGTTTGGTTTTAAGGTCACTGTGATGTCTCTGGACTTTCCCCTTTTCCCCCTTGGAAAATATTTGAGAAGGCACCGGATCAAACCCCAGCTGTTTGAGGGTAACTTGGAGCTCAAACTCTAGATGACAGATTGCATCTCTGTTACAGCAGCAAGCTACCAGACACAGCAAGTTTTCAGCTGTGTCTCCTGCTACTCGTTTTTCTTGCTACACGGCTTTCTTCTGGCCTCCTGGTAGGTAAATTACCACCAGGCTCACCGAGGCTTACTGCTTCCATTCTTCATATGTTACCACGGGAGTTCACCTACCAAGTACAACCGAGCAGAGATTTTACAGCCCTAAACTCCCATGTTCCCACTTACTGACACATCTTTTCTATCATTTGATATATCAACTGTAATTCGCCCTAGTAAGCCCTGCTCAAACTCAAACTTGCTGCTCCAGATGGTCCCAAAAGCATTCTGAGAAAATTTTCCAGGAGATGCACTGAACCCTGGAGGAAAACAAAGCGGGGAAGGTTTGTTCCAAGCGACTGTTCTAAGAGGATTAGATGAGGGATTTTTTGAGGATGAATTTCTTCAAATGAAAAATTTCCGAATTTAATTTTTAAAATCTCATTTGCAAAAATTACCGCTCTCTCTCACTCCCATTTTGTAAAAGAGAAAAAACATCTGCAGCTAGGAGGGACTGGCTCATTATTACTAGCTGGACAGCTACAAAGGGTCCAGCACACAGAGACAGGCTCAAAGATCCTTTTGCCCTTGCTCACTGCAGTGCTCCTGGATCCATTAACTGGGCAAGAGGACGATGGTGGTGCGGAGGCAGCTGGATGACACCGGTGTTTGCCAGGCAGCAAGGGAGAAAGCAGGATGGAGGCTGGATACCAAGAGTACACTGAGCTCTGGGAAACCCAGGAGTCACAATTTCCAATACACAGCTTTCTATATGTTTATTGGAAAAGAAATATGTTGCACTCATGGCTGATATGCTCACCGGGAAAGTGTCGACAGGGTTTCTTTGCCTTTGACAGGGAATGTAGCCTAAGGCCAAATACAGGGAAGATAAGTGTTCTGTTCAGCATTTTATATATATAGATCAGTATCATTAGTAAAAAAATTTAACTTGATTTGACATATGCATCTTAGTAGTTTTTCTAGGTCACACTCCCTTCACTCCCTATATACCTTTTGGAAATGATTTTCCCATGCACTGGCGATCGCAGGCAAGAAAAATTTTTCACTAAAAAAACTCTTCTGTAGCTCAGTGCAGAACAGCACTACCCCAAAGTCAAGTCCATGCCAAGTCCACTTCCTTTCATGCTGTAATTTCTCAAACTACCTGAGTCAACTTGCAATCAAAGTGGAGAGTCGTTTAAAAGGCAGGGAAGGATCATGGTACTCTAGAGAAGATGAAAAGTTGCCAGGCTTGAGGACCGGAATAGCAGAAAGGGGTGGAAATTTAATACTGAAAAAATACGAGGTCATGCTCTCTGGGATTAATAACAAGAAATTATGAAGTCCTCAGTTGGAAATAACGTAAGAGGAGAGAGCCTGGAATATTAATCAGTGACAGGATGACAATTACGGCTGCCCTCGAGGCTGAGACAAGAGCCCGTGGGGAAAGGGAAAGCGGCAGACGTAATGTCCCTGGACTGGAGTGAGGTTTTTGACACTGTTCTCATGAGCACACCGAAGCAGCGTGCTCTGGGCAAATTGATTTGCTGACAAACAGCTCAAGCACAGCTCAAGAGAGTGGAAATCAGTGGCTCAGGGCCCAGTTGACAGCTGATAATCAACAGAGACTCTGTTGGAGTTGGTGTCCCCCTACAGCTTCATTAGTGAGCTGGAGGGTGTGCAGAGTGCCTAGTTTGGGGGAAGTGCTGATGGAGCCACCTTCCAGAGGACTTCCAAATCCTCCTTGCCAGCCATCAGTCATAACTGCTACCTGCAGAGAATCACCACCCCCAGCAGAGTCTGAGAGGAACACGTTTGCTTCACATCCACCCCTCTGAGCAAGCACAGGCCTGTCTGTGCTGTGCAGGTTACGGCCGTATCTAATGTAGAAATGCATAGGTAGAATGACTACGTTTGATCAATATTACTCAAGTGGCAATTAAACATTTTTTCCCGTTAACTAGCTTTGCAGGGGCATTATCTGTAATTCCTACTTAATGTGACATTTTTGCTAGGAGATCCAATTATCCTGCCAGATAAATTCCAGCTTGGTATAAACTGACAAATGAAGTTCCAACGGTTAGGAAGAAAGGCAGAAGAAAGAATAAAAAGGGAGTGACAAAATATCAAATCAACAACCCACGGTGTTACACAACTCTAAAACTTAGCTAAGTACTGTAGGTGTTTTGAAGTAAATTGTCTTATGATGGTATTGGTGAGTCACCTTCAGGGCCCACATGAGATAATCTGGGCTTTGATCATGCAATTTACAGTGTTCTGTGCTTCTCTTGAATCTCTCATCGCCACAGAAAAACAACTGTCGGCTTTGAACTGACCTGCAACGGGGTGGCTGAGCCCTGAGACCCTCCGAAGTAAACAGAGACGTCTTTTGTTGGGTCTCCCTAGACCCTGATGTAAAAAATCTTGTCTCCTGTTCAAAATAAAAATCAGTGAATTGTTCTGAGGAGCCAATCCTGTCGCAGCACAGAAGGGGGAATTGTGCTGGGTGTCTCTCTACCTGTAATGGTGAACTCTGATAACCAAACAGCTAATACTCTGAGAAAAAGCTTTTGTTTCCCCAAATTGCCCATTAGCACATGCAATACACATTTGTGTGTTTGGATGACTCTGCGAGCAGACCTCTGACAACAGCTTCTGGACTACAGTGTGACCACAGGAGGGCAATATTATTCCAAAAGCAGAATCAAACTCTGGAGACTATGAAAGAAAAACGTAATCAACGTTTATAAAGGCATCTATGATTTGGGCTTTTTTTTTTCTCCTTTTGATTCTGAATTTCTGGGGGACCAAAATGTCCAAAGATGTGAAAATTACACCAGAGAGGTGCTGTACATCTTTGGGGTGAGGTGAGGAGGGGAGAGCTGGGGCATGGAGATCCCCACACCTACTGTTATACTCCAGGGATCCCTTTTTAAGGTAAGAAATGTATAAAACTGCCAACACAGAGCCTGACATCCAGGTTCCTGACCGGAGAAAACAATGGTCACAGAATCCCAGAATGTCAGGCTTTGGAAGGGACCTCGAAAGATCATCTAGTCCAACCCCCCTGACTGAGCAGGATCACCCAGATTAAATCACACAGGAATGTGTCCAGATTGGTCTTGAATGTCTTCAGAGAAAAGAGACTCCACAACCTCTCTGGGCAGCCTGTTCCAGTGACCCGTCACCTTCACAGGGAAATAGGTTTTCCTTACATTCACATTGAACCTCCTCTGCTCCAGCTTGGACCCAATGCACCTTATCCTGTCACTGGCTATCACTGAGAAGAGCCTGGCTTTGTCCTCCTGACACTCACCCTTTACATATTTATAGATGTTACTAAGGTCACTCCTCAGTCCCCTCCAAGCTGAAGAGACCCAGCTCTCCCAGCCTGTCCTCATAAGGAACATGTTCCACTCCTTTCACCATCTTGGCCCTGCGCTGGACTCTCTCCAGGTGTTTTACGTCCTTCTGGAACTGAGGGTCCCAGAACTGGACACAATACTCCAGGTGGGGCCTCACCAGGGCAGAGCAGAGGGGGAGAAGGACCTCTCTTGACCTAGTGGCCAACCCCCCTTCTAATACACCCCAGGATACCTTTGGCTTTCTTGCCCATGAGGGCACACTGCTGTCTCATGGTCATCCTGCTGCCCCCCAGGACCCCCGGGTCCCTCTCACCTCCGCTGCTCTCCAACAGGCCCGTCCCCAGCCTATCCTGGTCCCTGGGGTTGTCCCCAGGCGTCAGCACTGGAACGCCAGCCCCGAAGGCCCAAGCGTCACTTCCCCAGGCGAGGCCTGCGCCGCTCGCCCTTCCCTGGCGCCTCAGCCCGCGTCAGCCCGCCGCGCTGCGGTGTTTCTCCGGCGCTGCCCGGAGGCCGGGTTTGGGAGGGTCTCGCCCGGCTGCCCACGGCCACGCCCCGCCGCAGGACCAGCTTCCCGCCCGCGCCACCGCGGGGAAGAGACCGCAGCACACGCACGGACCCGCCCGGGAGTCCCCTCACGTCCCACGGGTGATGCGAGGCGCTTCCCGCCCTGAACCGCGCCGGAAATGACGTCACTTCAGCGTCGCGAAGCCGTCGCCCCGCTGTAAGGGAAGATATCACGCCCTTATTCCGACTTCCCTGCACGTCGCAAGGCGCGGAAGGGTAAATGGTGGCCCGGTGCCGTCGTAGCCACTCGGCCCTGCCTCGTTCTCGATCGGCCCTTCCCGTCCCGGGCCCGCGCGGGGTGGGCACGCAGAGGAAGAAGAGAGACTAGGCCGGGCCTTCCTGCCACACTCAATATGGCCGCCAGGCACAGCACACCTCCACCCCCCCCGCTGCGCACTNCCCTCGGCGCGGCCCGGCCCGGCGGCGGGATGAAGCTGACGGACAACGTGCTGCGCAGCTTCCGCGTGGCCAAGGTCTTCCGCGAGAACTCGGACAAGATCAACTGCTTCGACTTCAGCCCTAACGGCGAGACCGTCATCTCCAGCAGCGACGACGACTCCATCGTTCTCTACGACTGCCAGGAGGGCAAGTGAGTGGCGGGGTCCAGGCCGGGCCCGGGGGAGGCCTGCCTCCGCGAGGGCGGGGGCTGGAGCTGTGGGAGGCTGGGCTTGGCTGCGGCGCTCTGAGGGGGAGGCCGTGCCCGGCTCCCCGACGGTGCGACAGGTCTGGCTGATTGACTTGAGCTCTTCTCTCGTAGCCTGGGGAGCTGCGACGGTGTCTAATGGGGGCGGGGGCTATAAGCGGGTGAAGTGGGGCGCGGAGGTGGGAGCAGCGTGGCCGTGTCTGCCCAACGAGTGTCTCTGCCCGGAGCCTCTGGCAGGCTGGGGCCAGCGGTGGTAATACCTCAAGTGTGAAAGGGTTTGCTGCTCTGAGATCTAAATAGCGGGCCTGGTCGGACTTGCAGGCCCGGGGACTGTTACAGATAGGCAAACAGTTCTCTGGGCTTAAGTCTCGCTAATAGTAATTCCTGTGAGTATTGTGCAGATGGGTCATTTTAAACAACCTACTCTGAATGTAACTTCTTGGATAAATGCTTTGAGCCAAAAGGAGATGGTGGTGTGGTGTGTGTTTAACTTCTAAAACATTGATGGTGTTTTCCTTACAACCTAGCTCCTGAGTGCTGTCAGGGAGTGTTGCTGGTAAAGGTGGTGGTCCTCTGTGCTTTAAATCGTTTTCTCTAGTTTCACTTCAATCAGAGTTAAAATACATGTGTGGCTTACACGTGTCTTTAAACAACACACAGAATCGCGTGGTGTTAATTGATGATATATCTGTCAAGGGGTATGTTTGATTTCTGTACTTAAGGGTAACGATTTAAGGTGTGTGTGTTTCTCACTGAACAGGGTTGTCAAATTTATCTTGCTGCTTTCATTGATCACACAATGCTTGTCCTGTTTCATGTATAAATCCCCAAATCTTTGCACAGTGCTTGAGATGGGAAGCTGTTCTGCAGAGAGGTAAAAATGTGCAAGTAAACCAGCAGTAGCACTTGCAGTTTATGCCTAGGAGTAGAAAGTGAAAGAGAAATGAAGATGTGTATCATGAGAGAGAGAGAGAGAGAGAGAGAGAGAGTAAAAAGGACAAGGTAATGAGGGAATGAAAAGGAAATGGGTTGGGAGAACCAGGAGGTAGATGTGTTGGGTGTATTTCCTAGGGAATTGGGTATCCTTCATACTCCTGCTTTTTCAAGCAGATTGAGATGTCATGGTTGCTGTGTTTGAAAGACTGCATCCTGCATGTTCTCTTAATTTTGTAGATCACTTGTTATCTGTTGTTTTACACTTACATCTAGTTTGCTTTGCACATTAAAAGTTGTTGCCATTCCCTGTCTGATACAGCGAGCTCCAGCTTGAAACAGGTTAGTTTTTATTTATGTGAGAATAGGCAACTTTATAGGGGTGAAGCTCTGGGTCCTAATTGAGTACAATAGTAGAAGGACTTTGTGATGCTAGTACGGATGGGGTTGACTGCTCTTGCTCTTCCCCTTTCCAACTTGGAAACAGGAGTTGGATGGGTTGAAGGGATTTGGTCCTTTTGTCCATGTCTAGTCCCTGATGGGCTTTACAGTCAGAAGGTTTGATTTAAGTTAAATGTAGAAGATTGATGGTTGTCTACCACAGTGATACAGAGTGGTGAGATTCATTCCATCAGGGGAAGTCCTGTTGCGGGGTGCATTTCTTTAATGGTTATAAAGTTAATTTGTGTTTCTTGTGCACTATCAGTTGACTTAAAAGTGTAAGTGGGATTTTTAGAGGCATGTAGGGATGGAGGGAATGTTTTCTCTCACTTGGAAAATTTTATGTGTTACTTTCACGGGAGAATCATGTGGAGATGATAAGAATCTGTGAATGATCTGTGTGGTGACATGGTGGAATTTGACAGTTACAGGCCTGTAGGTGTGTGGGTTTTGGTTTGTTGGCTTTTTTTTTTGGAGGTTCATTTGATTGCTTTTTTTCCTCAAATCACCTTTCCAAGGGCCCAGAACTCTCACTCACTTGTATATGTCACTGCTAATATGTATAACAACTAAGAGGCTGTTGTTTTCTGGATTTTTTTGTTTGTTTTGGTTTTTTTCCTTGTTAACAAGCAGTTTTGCTGGTAGAGTTAAAGTGCAGCTGTGTTTGGTTATACTGCAGGTATACCCTCATTTGAACTTACTTTGTTTCGCCGTGCAGCTATGAGAGTTGTTACCCGTATGGCCAAGCCCCCATCTCTGTGAGCTTCAGTTCCTAAAAGCATGAAGACAATTTAAACAGTGATGTGTGGATGGGGACTGCCAGGACAAGATTATCTTCTTGAAACACACATTCCCTTATCAGCTGTATTTTAAACATAGGCAACAAGCTTGAAAAATTTGTCCTGCTTTACGAGCATCCCATAACTATAGACCTGAAATTCTGCTTCTATTTCAAAATGTGTAAGCCACTATGTTATTATTTTTTAAGTCATTCTGCGTCACCAATTACCTCCATAATTGTGGCTCAGAGGCACAGCCAAGTGGCTTACCTTGTCCCTTGGGGCTTAGGACTGAGCTGCGGAGGCTGCTGGGCCAGAAGTGTGTGTTGAGGTGCACAGCAGCCCTTGAGGCTGGGAACGGGAGGCTCCTGGCTGCGGGTTTGTAACCATGGTATGATGTAATGGTGGTCTAGCAAAGGTTTAGCACGTATTTTAGTATGTTTCTATTGTGTGTTACTCCTACAAAGAGGTGAGGGGTCTGGACTCCTCGGTGTTCACCGTGCGTGTCGGTGGGCTTGGCTGTGGACAGTGGCTTTACCCGCAGCAGCAGTGGTTCAAGCCAAGGCACAGATGCCACAAGCCTTGCCCGTGTTCTCGCTCATACAGCAGACTTGATGGGATCTTGTAAAGTGTTGTTCTCTGGCAATACTGCCAGATTTGCTAGTGGATGCAGTAGTTTAACCTTAAACTTCAATTACATTTAGTGATTGTGATTTGTTTAAAAAACTATGTAAAACTTGGGTTTCTTGTTGACATTTTCAAATAGGTGGGAACAGGCAGTTGATTTTGGGTGAAGTGACACGCTTCTGCTTGTATTTGCTTACTCTAAAACTTTATTATGTCCAGTTCTGGGCCCCTCATTTCAAGAAGGACATAGGACTCCTTGAAAGAGCCCAGCACAGGGCCACCAAGATTGAGTGGAACACCTTCCTTAGGAGGACAGGCTGAGGGAGCTGGGTCTCTTTAGAGGGGACTGAGGAGTGACCTTATTAATGGTTAGAACTATGTAAAGGGTGAGTGTCAGGGGTATGGATCCAGGCTCTTCTCAGTGATAGGGCAAGGGGCAGTGGGTCCAAGTTGGAGTAGAGGAGGTTCCATGTGAATGTAAGGAAAAACTTTTTCCCTGTGAGGGTGATCTTTCGAGGTCCCTTCCAACTCCTAACGTTCTGTGATTTGTGTTTCTTAAAACACAGAAGTATGTTCTTATTTTTGCTAAATGTGTTTGTTCATCAATTTTTTTTCTCTGTGCTATTCATTTATTCTGAACAGAAGTGCTAAGCTTTAAACTTCTCATAGATAAGGACAAACCAGATCAGGTGTGAGAGTCTTAGTTTTGCATTTTGGGGTTTTTAGTTTTCTACAGGCAAAGTCATACCGTTACAGACCTTTGGTGTCTAAATTTACACATGGTATTTCAAGGCATGCATAGGCACTGTTTTCAGTTTGTAGCGTGTTTGCATCAGAAGAACTGATCCAAAACCTCACAGAGGAACTGAGGAAGAATCTGTTGAGATGTGGTGTAAGTGGTTCAGGGGGTGTGGGGGTTCTAGTTATGCTCACTGTATTGACTTTCAGTTAATGGGAGCTTGTCCCCAGCAAATTTGTTTGAAGTCAGGGCCCTGTGGTTTCTGCTGCTGGAGTCTTTAAGAATGAATGTCTGGTTTTGTTCTGATATGAAAAGGCTCCAACTTACTCTCGCATCTGGGTGTGTCAATTTGAAGGCTAATGAAAACAAGGAAAAAGTTGAGTGGTTTAGAAATACCTTGTCTGAGGGTGTAGTCTGATAAACTCTGCTTTTGGCAGCAGTATTGATTTAAAACAGCTCCTGCTGTTTGCTTCCATTTCCATGCTGTTCTTGGTTTGTGCTGGTAAAATATTTGTGGGGTTGTGTAATAATCAGAGTAATGAATTTCTGGATTGAAAATAACTCCCAGAAGACAGTGTATTATTTCCGATGTTGATCGGTACCCTGGTTGGTTGACCACTCAGCTTTGAAGCCATGGTGCTACCATAGCTGAGGAAGAAAGGGAAAGGTGAGCTGTCAGAACCTTGCAGGGCTTAAACATGTGCCACTCTTTAAGGTGGTAGGTCAGCTACTTCTAAGTTGGCTTTACAGCTTAGATTTCTAGTACTGCAGCACATCAGTTGCTTACCAGGTCCCTAAAAATCCAGTTTTGTCTTTATTTTCACTAGACTGTCTTTAATTTTGTTGCTCATTGTTACATTAAAGTTTCATATTTTAATTAAGATCAGATATATGAGTGCAATTTTCAGGTAATTTGCAAGTCCCTGTGTTACCGTTGCTTTTACAGACCATTGCTATATGTGTGTTTGTGTTCATACCAAGAAGCTGCATTCTGAATGAGACGCCCTGGTCTAGGTTTTGAAGTAATGAAGAACAAAAAGACAAATTATTCTCAATCTGAAGTAAGTGGTGGATGAACAGGAGATTAGGATGGGCAAGGGAACAACAAGGCAGTGCTGCTTGATGTGAAAGGTTTTCTATGCTACCTCCTTGTAGTCTTTTTACACTAGACATCATGAGAAAATACTTTGGGAGGAGGTAAATCAATGCATTTTGCAGGTGTAACAGGGAACTTGCCAAGCCTAGGGATGGTCTTGGAGAGAGCTCCAAGGTTGTGTTTGAAAATTGAACAGAAAAGCTTTTCTTTGTATAAAACCATCTGACCACTTGAAACAGTCTTGTAATTGCTTGGTGAAAACAAGGCTTGTCAGTGTGGTGAGTTTTGGTGTGTTTTGTTGCAGCAAGTGCAATTATTTCTGCTCTCTTCTGACAGACCAAAGAGAACACTGTACAGCAAGAAGTATGGAGTGGACCTCATCAGGTACACACATGCTGCCAACACTGTTGTGTACAGCTCCAACAAAATAGATGGTAAGTGATTCGCTGAAGCTGGGCATATTTAATCTCTTCATGGTTAAAACAGCATGCCTGCATAAAGAGCTTTAAAGGGCTGGCAAAAATTGTAGCAACTTTTCCATGATAAATGTGCTGTCAGAGCAGAGGAATTAATGTGCAACTTGATGATTCCCTTGGGCGTGCTGGTGTGAGTTTTGTTCGTTGCTGCAATAACTGAGGGATTAAATACTGTTAGTGCCATAAAAGCTCCATTTGTGATTCTGCTGTTTGCTTTGCTGTTTGAGAGCAGAGCACTCAGCCTCCTGCCTTGATTTCCTATGCATGAAATGAGGTAGCAGGGGATTTGGCTAGAAGGTGGGCTAACCACCGTAGTGCCGATCTGGTACGTACACACACCTCGGCTGTGAAAGAGGGAATGTTCTTCTGTCCTCTGCATGCAGCAAGTTCAGGTAACTCAGCAAATCACCATCCGAGCCTGGAGGAGGTCACAGAGCTCTGCTGAGATCAGCTTTGCTAATCTGTTTTTGCCATGTAATAGACAGAACACCCATTTTCATGCTGTTTCTCCCCAGTCAGTGTCTGTTATGGCTATGCTCTGATGCCGTCAAAGGGCTTCTAGAGCTTTGTGGCAGGCTCACAATTTGGGTATTTGAGTTTAATTTAAAATTCACATTTAAGAACTGGCACAGGTAGTGCAGTAACACCAGTGTCTAAGGTTGTCACTTCTGATCTTCCCTCAGATTTTTTTGTTGCAGTGCCTGAGAGCTCTTCAGTGAGCAGGGCTCTCAGTGCAACAATTCATGAATGGGTTTTAGCTTTGTAAACTCATAATCTTTTCTGCAATAGTGGTGTTGGTATTGTTTGAGATACCAGTGCCTTGGGGTGTGTGCTTGGTTACTTAAGGAGTTTAAAGGAGTCTGAATTCAATGGAAGCTAAGACTTAGGAAGCCAGGCTAAACTAGAACAAGCTGGGCCTGAAACTAAAGGATAAGGAAGTTTCCAGTGGAATTATATTTAATGGTATGAAAGTTAAGTGTGATGGAAGCACTTGCTTTTTCAGTCTGCTTCACAGTATTTGTTTTGGGTTTGTTTTAAATTATTACTTTGTCACATTTCTGACTTGGCTGTTACTTAATTTACAGTTAATTAACATTTTAATGAAGCATTTAAAATGCTATTTTAGTTCTGAGTTTTTGTGACACTGGTATGCCTTTGAGGAACTAAAATTTAAGAGCCCTTATCTTGCAGTGTGGCATAACAATAAATAACTTGATTAGAAGGAAAGTAAAAGACAAAAGGTGAAAGTGTTTGCTGCTGTGGCATCCTAAGCTGAACACCACCACCGATGTGTGTGGTAGGGGTGCAGGTACCCCACAGCACATGCAGGCTTGGGTCAGGTGCCTTGTGTTTACCGTTAGCTATCAGGAGGGAAAATTAACCCAGGAATGTATTCTAGGAGTGCTGCTGGCACTTGCTCCCAGGTGGTTTATATTTTGCTACCAGTGCACTTATGAAGATTTCCTCAAGACCTTTGAACCTCCTTCTTGCCTGATTCCAGGCTGAGGTAGTAGTTTGTACAGTTTGAGGGTCTATGATACCACCCGGTACAGGAGATAACTGTACAGGCCACTGCCTTGCCTGGGACAGAGCGCTGCCAACAGAAAGGATCACACAGGATCATGGCTCCCCAGTGCTTCCTCTTCAGCAAAGGAAGATGAAGTTCTGTATGGACACTTCAGAAATCAGGTAATGGCAGTACTTGCAGGAACAACTGGAGGTGTATCTTAAGGGCATGCTTGAAGCATGTCACTCCTAGCTGTGATGGGATGTGACACCCATGCTGCGGGTTTGCTTTGGATAGTCACCTCAGGTCACTTCGAGCCTTTCACAATGGTGTGTCACTGGCATTGTGTTCCTGGCTTGATCAGTCACCTTCTGTTTTCTAGTTAAATACTGGAGGGTGGTCTGGAGCTCTGGTCTCAGCTTGATGAGAGACCTCAGGCAGAAAATGGCTGGTTGATCTTTTTCTTTACTTTTTTTTTTCCCCACACAGAAACTGGTTGGGGTTTTTTTTGTCTTTTTTTTTTTTTGTGCCTTTCAAAAAGCCCTGAACACAGTAGCCCTTGGGAGTGTTAGTGCTCTGTGCTTGTTACATCCTCTTGGCTCTTATTTTTTTCTGAGTCAAAAGCAAAAATGTCCTTTTCCCTTTTTTGGAGCCTCTGTTGGACTTGTTATGGATGTATGGAGATTTGAGATAGCTTAAACTGGTGTCCTCTAGTGTGAGAAGGGATTTTGCTGGTGCTGCTTTCAGATACCAGAGTTTGAACATCTGTTCTTTGTACTTCATTGCTCAGACAGGTCTAGACCTAAAAATTAGAAAGTGCCCTCTAGCTTTAATAATTGGTTCCCTTTTACAGCATCTTCCATAATTCCTGTCTGCACTTGGTACGTTCATCCATACTCAGAATAAAACTACCACTTCAGAAATGTCGTGGTGCTGCTTTGATGATGCAATATATTTTTAAAGTTTTCTTTAAGTGGACTAAGATCTTCTGTCTGCTTCTTAAAGCTTAGCTGCTCTGAGTGCAGAGAATGTGTCAAAATGCTGATTATCAGATTTTAAAAGGCAGATTTGCTACTATTTAATGGTCTTGTTTTGGCTTTGAAGTTAATGTTTTTATCTTTTCTTGGGCTAAATGCTAGAATTTGCACATTTCCTATGCTTACTGTCTAGTTGGACTCTTAGTTGCTGGATTGTATATAGGTAACACAGCAAGATTCATGCTGTATAGCAAACAAAACTACTGGTATCAACTTTGTAAATTCATAGGCTCTATATTTGTGAGAGTGATAGTATACAACCTACCTGTACTTAAATTTTAGCAACTTTGACATTAAGTTGCATAAATCATATGACAGTCTGCCTTTAAGATGCCACATAACTTCAGACTGTGGGAAGTGTGTCACCTGGCACCCAATTTCCAGTTCTGCCCTGGAAAGTTCATTGGGCAGTTTGGTTTATGTCTGTTTCTCACTTGAGTCTGTTTCAATGCCTGACTTGAAATCAAATGACCAGACTTGCAGTTGCAAGTTGGTTGTAGCTGTGGGGAGCAAGTTTACCCTGTCATTGTATTTAGGTAGCGTTGGGTTCACGGTATAGTAAAACTTAAGGTTTGTTTGTTTTCAGATACCATCCGGTACCTCTCCCTACATGACAACAAGTACATTCGGTATTTCCCAGGACATACCAAAAGGTGAGATGTGGCTTGGAGACAGTACAGGAGAAACTGAAGTAACAATTGCAATAAACCTGAGTTATGTGACGTCCAGTTAGTTCTGGTTTTTGCTTTGTGGCAATCATGAACTTGTACACAGTGATGGGGAGGTGGGGTGTGGGGGGTCCATTTGCTTCCTTTCCGTGTCTCAATATGGTCTTATGTGTTGCAGGGTGGTTGCTCTCTCAATGTCTCCAGTGGATGATACTTTTATTTCTGGCTCTCTTGATAAAACTATTCGACTTTGGGATCTGCGCTCTCCAAATTGCCAGGTAGGATATCAAATTCACCTGCATGGTGTGTTGCATTTTCAGTTTGAAAGATGAAAAGTCCATGTGTGCTTGTTACAAAACAAAAGTACTGCTTGCTATGCTGCTGATTTGCTGCTGACACCTTCCTGGAATGCTGAAGGAGCATCACTCACAAATCTCTGTGAAATATCTCTGTTGCATGGTGTGACACCACTGGTTTTCACCTGTGTCTCTGATGGAGAAGGACTGGGATGAGTAAGGAGTAACGCCCATGGATGATGAAACAAGAAAAGAGCTGGGTGTCATCAGCTTGTTCATCAGGCAGTAATCCCATGCAGAGAGTGTTCTTTCTTAGCCAGTGTCCTGGTTTTTGTCAGGGATAAAAGCTGAACTGGTCGCAGCCAGGACCCAAACTAACAAAAGGCACATCTCAATATTGGGTAGCATATGATGTCGTGCTCGACTGGCTGGGCTGGTTTTGGGCGGTGAGCAAGTTGCATTGTGTGTCACCTGCTTTGTGTGTATTTCTGGTGGTGATGGTGTTTTCTGTTTCTGTCCTACTGAACTGTCCTTACCCAACCCACATGTTCTGTCTTTCCCTTCCAATTCTCCCACCATCTGACCGGGTGTGGTGGGGGGAGTGAATGAGTGGCTGTGTGGTGCTTAGTTCCCTTCTGGCTGGAGCTAGACCAGGACAGTCAGCATCTCTCCTGGGTTGGGAATGTGTCCCACCTGAGTGCTTACAGTGTGTGTGTTGATTGCATCGAGGCATCAGTCTTAATGTGAAGACATTGATCAGATAAAATAAGACAGCAGCCGTACAGGCAACCTACCCCCTCTCTGCATCACCTTTGTTGTTCATCAGACCTGTTGGTGAGAAGATTTAATTTCCTAGTTGTGTCAGAATCACAGAATGTTTAGGAGTTGGAAGGGACCTCAAAAGATCTGGTCCAACCCCTCTGCTGGAGCAAGGCAAACCACTATTTTTTTAATTTTTTTTTTTTTGCTGGAATACATTAGTGCACTTTTTAAGTGGAAGCAGGCTTGTGTTGAGTGAGAAAAATACCAGAGCTGGAAGGAGGGGCAGGAATTCCTCAGGTCAAGGAGAACATAGAACTCCTTGAAAGAGCCCAGCACAGGGCCACCAAGATGATGGAGTGGGACATCTTCCTTATGAGGACAAGCTGAGGGAGCTGGGTCTCTTGAGCTTGGAGGGGACTGAGGGGTGACCTCATTAATGTTTATAAATATGTAAAGGGTGAGTGTCAGGAGGATGGATCCAGGCCCTTCTCAGTGATAGGGCAAGGGGCAACGTGTCCAAGCTGGAGCAGAGGAGGTTCCATCTGAATATAAGGAAAACTTTTTCCCCTGTGAGGGTGACAGATCACTGGGACAGGCTGCGCAGAGAGGCTGTGGAGTCTCCTTCTCTGGAGACATTCCAGACCAATCTGGACATGTTCCTGTGTGATTTAATCTAGGTGATCCTGCTCAGGCAGAGGGGTTGGACTAGATGATTTTTTTCGAGGTCCCTTCCAACTCCTGACATTGTGGGATTCTGTGAATGAAGAACTAGGAGTAGGATCTGTCTTTTCTTGCTGATGAGCTGTTACTATCCCTATATCTGGACATGTAGTGTTGTGGCTTGTGTTTTCTCATTTCTCTGGGACCATTTTGCTCATGAGAAGGGGCTGTTTACATATTCCAGATGATGTATCTGTAAATGCAGAATTAAGAAAAGATTGTATTTCTTACACAATGGTTTTATCTGTCTTAAACCTAAGCTGCTTCTAACAAGAAATCTTAATTTTGCTTTCCTTTGGGAGTATACCTTTAATGCCTGTGTGTGAGTTTCCCTCAGGCTGAATCTCAGTCTCAGAGTTGCCGCAGATGAGAGGGTTGTAAATTCAGCAGCAGTCCCGTGATTTATGCTAATGCTTGAAATTACAAGTCCTAGTTGTGTCATTCTTGTAAGGAAACTGCATCCAGCAAAGTTTGGGCAGCAGGCTGAGGCAGTGTGACGTGTAGTTTTCAGTTTGCCCGTGAGATGGCAGCCGTAGCGCCTGGAATTACGGTCAGGAAACCAGACATGTCCCACTTGGAGGGCCCTGAGCATCGGCTAGTTTACTGTCAGCCTTCAGAGATCACTGGGCAAACTGGCCTGAATCGGAGAGGAAAAAAGTAGTAAAGTCTCTAGACTTCTCGAGAGAAGGGTGATAACTTCAGAAATGCAGAAGCTTCTCAGATGGATCGTTGATTTAATCAAATACATGTTCTTATTTCTGTGCATTCAGCTGCATAAAGACACGTGGCTGACACACACCTGCCAGTCAGGATATGGAACATCATATATCTTGTTGGATTTTACCAAATTTTCTTAAGTCTCTTCTACTTCTGAGTTAAGGAAAAGTTAACAATAAAAATAAGTGGTTTTAATAATCTGTCAGTTTGAATAGGTGAGGTCTACTGACTTCCAGAAGGTATCTGCCTTTAAAAAGACACGGGAGGCTCTGTGGTCATGTTCACTGGAGCTGTTTCTACTTGCTTCCAGAATACTTCCCTGTGCCCCAACTATAACTGGTAGACTCTTGGGATCAGTCCCAGGAGCAGTGCTTGTGATGCTGTCTGGTATGGTTTTCATGCAGCCACATCACCCCCCCTTCCCTGGGTGCTTACTGGGTGGTGACAGCTCAGATGAGGCCTTGATTTGTTGTGATGTGACATTCTCGTTGCAGCAGACTGGCAGCTCTGTATGATGACATGCAGTAGTCAGAGTCACTTATGAGGAGCTGAGTTTTGAACCTCTGTAAAACCTCAACATTTGCAATTGAAATTTGTTTGTTTCATGCATAGGCTGCTCTCTGCTCGTGGTGGGCTCAAAGGGTTGTAGCAGAAATACAAACATCAGTTTTGGACTTGTATTTTCTAGGGTTTAATGCATCTCCAGGGGAAGCCTGTGTGTTCCTTTGACCCAGAAGGGTTGATTTTTGCTGCTGGAGTCAATTCGGAAATGGTGAAGCTTTATGATCTCCGTTCTTTTGACAAGGTAAGTGACCCAAACTTCACTTCCATACTTCATAGCTTGCCAGAAGTAGTCTCAGTGCTCAGAGGTGGGATTTGATTACTCCAGCTTACTATCTGGGGTGCCTGTTTGGTAAGTATGCATCCCAGAGAATCCCCTTTTGAACCAATGTAGTTTACTTCTGCTGTTTAACCTGTTCCAAACTCCTGCTTAGGCTTGTTGTTGCTCTTGGGTTTTGGTGCTTTGTTTAGTTGGATTTTTTTTTCCTGGAAGAACACTGGCAAAGATGAAGCCAGGATTGCCAGAAAGGATGGAAATTTCCAAGGAAACTGTAATTGTGTGTGCAGCTGAACTGGTGAGGAGTTGAGCATAGCTGGTTCCATGGTGTTCAGAAAGTCAGTTGAGAGTAACACCAGCTCAAGCTCTTTCTCTAACTTCTGTTAGCAGCCTTTTCAGAACACTTCATCCTACTGTGATTTCTTCTGTTGAGTGTAGTAGAATACAGGACTGCTGAGCCTTCCTGTGGCTGTTTTGCAAAGTAGTATGAATGCAGTTTCTGTAGCAACTTACATATGCTCTGCTGTGGTTTTGCCATAACCCTTTCCTTTGGTGTCTTAGGACTAAAGATTTACTCTTAAAATCTTGACTGTTTTCCTCAGCTGAGGTTAAAGGCAGAGGGTTTTTTTAGCAGCATAGTTTAACCCTTTTTTTTTTGTCTCCTCTTTGAAGGGTCCATTTGCTACGTTCAAGATGCAGTATGACCGGACATGTGAGTGGACAGGCCTGAAGTTCAGTAATGATGGCAAACTCATCCTTATCTCAACCAATGGAGGCTTCATCCGCCTTATCGATGCCTTCAAAGGAGCCATCCTCCATACGTTTGGGGTGAGCATGTTGTGTTACCTCCTTGAAACCCGGGGTTAGGCTTGGGAGCAGGCAGCCTTTGGTGACACAGTTACTGTGGAGGATGCTCTCTACTACCTCTTTTCCTGTTTGTGCCATAGGGTTATAACAATAGTAAGGCTGTCACGCTGGAGGCATCGTTCACACCAGACTCTCAGTTCATCATGATAGGTAAGATAATGCTCCTTGGAAAGAATGTCAGTGCTCTGAAGTTACATGTGTGATGTAGGACTGAAGCGGTGTCTGTTGGGAAGCAGAGTGTATTTAAACATCTTTAAGTTTGCTTTGCTTTGACAGGTTTTTTTTGTTTGTTCATTTACTCAGCATTTTCTAGACTGTAATGTAAATGAGCATGCAGGAGGGTGCTTATTTTTTCTGTTATATATAAACATTGTTCCAGAAAAGATAAGAATCTGGCCAACTATTGTAACATGTTGAGATCTGTCATGTAATTTGTCAGCGATCCCACCCTGTGGCTAGGGTGTACGTACCTTGTGTGTTTGGTATCCTCATGTTTCATAGGTGAGTGATGGCTCTGGCAGAATGGGTTTTTTGTTCTGGCTGGGATCTTTCCAGCTGCTGAAAAGGTGGGCAGACTGATGTGGAATTGAATTATCGAAATGTCAGGTGCCCAGCCTCAGACCTCAACCATTTTAAAGAGGAAAAAACTGTCCTGTTGTGGAGAGCTGACAGCTCTTGTGAAGCTTCTGGAAATTGGCATAGTGCACTGAAAAACCTTTGAATCGATTCTGTGCCTACCCAGCTAAATACTAATCTCCTCCTGTGTCTGAACTGAGAACTAGTGTGAAGTGACTCTTATGTTCAGCTTTTGGCCTCTTGCAGGCTGGCAAGGGACTCCCCTCCTCAGCTGGAGGGTGTCAGCTCTCCTCCTCTACCAGGTGACCGGGGTGGTTAACCTCTTTGCCCAGATAGCATTGTGTCCTGGTGCACAGTTGAGTCTCCACAGTGCAAGGATACAAACCTGCTGTTTGGATAAGGGTGTGTAACCTCGAGTGAGGTTTCACAAGCACCCCAGTGGTACCTAGTGAGTGTTTTAAAGGTTAAACTATGAAGACAAGGCATGCTTGTCCCTACAGTTCCCTGACAGAAAAGGTTATCTACTTCATGTCCTCTACTGGCCTCTCCAGAGTGTTTTGCATATCTTGTTTTCCACTTCTGCCTGCAGGTTCAGAGGACGGGAAGATTCATGTCTGGAACGGGGAAAGCGGGATGAAAGTGGCTGTGCTGGATGGGAAGCACACGGGCCCGATAACCTGTCTGCAGTTCAACCCAAAATTCATGACTTTCGCTAGCGCGTGTTCCAATATGGTAAGGAGAACCTGGGGAATTCCTCCTAGCTCAGTCTGAGGCAGCTCAGTGCCACTGATGGCTCTGGTGAGAGCCAGACTGTCTGTCACACCCTGGTTGAGCCTTACCAGGCAGGTAGATACGTGGGGCAGCGTGCCTGGCGAGCCAGCCTCTGGACATGCACGTGAAAGCAGAGCAGCAGGTGAAGGCACAGACAGAAGTAGGAGTTCTTTAGGTCGCTGCACGTGACCGGTGTTTTCAGTCTGTAGCACCAGCTTGCTCTGGAGGGTGTGCAGTGACCAAACCAGCATAAGCAAGGGTTATACTGTAAACGGTGGGGAAGGTGTTGCTGTGCCTCTGGTAGCTGCTGCTCACGTGCTCCCAGAATGCAGCTGTGATCAGCCCCTGTGGTGTGTGCTCTGGGAGAGGTTTGTGTTCTGCTCTGGAAAAGACGTTTGCTCTTTCCTCTCTTGTAGGCCTTCTGGTTGCCAACTATCGACGATTAACTCCTACGCTGCTGCTGCTGTCAATGGCTTCATACTGCGAACAGCAGCCTGTCGTTGCAGGCCTAGTATTGGAACTGCCTGGGGCTCCTAGACTGTGTCCTTGTTCCTGCATATGTTTCCAGCTCTCTCCTTTATGTGCCGCCTTCCTTCACAAGGACTCCTCCACCCGGCCTCCTGCTGTGTTCGGAGCTGCGTGCGACACCTCCTTACCTTCCAGTCCATGCCCTGCATCTTCAGTTGAAGTTGGAACTGACACAGTATTATTTTTAAATGCAGTGAAGTCTGGTTTATTTACAAAATTTGTGGCATTTTTAAAGCTCTTATTGTGTGTTTTCCTTCTGTAAGTGCACATGGCTGCTGACCGTGGAACATGCAGTTCTTTCCCATAAGTGCATGTTTCTCACAGCTCTGGTTTCACTTCAGTCCACAGATGCAAAATTACTTCTGTGCCAAATGTGAATGCTGACAGTTTTCAACTTACACAGCACATGCTGGTTTCTCTTGCAGTGGAACATGTGTGGAAAGAGAGGGTGTGATTGTAAATATACATTATACATACCATCATCCTTTTCTTGCCGATTGAGTGTGCAATGAACCACGCAGGTTTTGCTATCCACTGCCAGAGCTTGCCCAAGCCTCCCTGCTGCTTGCTGTGCCAGCATGCTGGAGGGTGCCGACAGCACTGATGAGATCTGGTCAGTATCCCAAGCAATAAAGGAGTCCATCAGCAGGAAGATGGAGAAACCACACTGGGACTGAAGACACAGTCTGCCTGTGTATCTTCTTTATGTATCATCTTGGCTGATCTTACCTGTAAATATTTGGGGGGGTGGGGGGGGGGCAGTGGGAATGGGCCATATTTTTTTACTTTTAGATATTAAAAAATATGATGTGGGCCAGTGTTGTGGGGTGTCCAGGCTGTTTACCTCCACCAATGCAGTTTTCCCCTCCTGGGTTGTAAATAAGGCCTGTTAAATTCCCCCTGCAGCAGGCTGTGTCTGTGTGTTGATCCAACTGGTGTGCAGTTAGCTCGTGCATTGTGTTAGAGCCACCCAGGCTTTCAGCAGTAGCCCCAGGAGCGCGATGGTTCCTCTATCAGATGGTGTCTTCAGCACTGAGTTGTAAAGCGAGGAGGCCCTGTGGGCCACGGCACGGGGAGGCTGCCAAGCTGCTCCTCAGCCCCAGTGCAGGTTGCTTCCCCCCTGAAGCACTGTGCTGTTGAATGTACTCCCCGGCAGGCCGGGACAGGTTCTTTGTGTTCCTTGTGTGCTTGCCTTTCCGAACACACACCTTCATGTGCCGGGTCACAGCTGGAAAGTCTGTTCTTGCCCTCACCCAGTGACTCATGCTTCCCCTCTCCTGAATGTCAAGTGCTGGGTGGGGGTGACAAGCGCAGGAATGGGCGTGTTCTCGGCTCTCAGGTGCCAGCCTGTCCTGGGGAGCAGTGTTCTAGCATTTCACCTAGGGTCAGCTGTCGAGACTTTCCTCTGTTACAGCAAAGTCACCTCGGCTGTGGGGCTGTGTAGAGAATTCAGAGTATGCCTCACTGGGAAAGGAAATGAGCTTGTGGAATGGCTTCTCCTGGCTTTTCCATAGTGTGGTTTGGGGTTTTTTTTGGTGTTTTTTTTTTTTTTTATTCATTCCTTTCCTACAGCCCTTGTCAGTGATGTGCTGAGAGCTGGGGATGAGGAACGAGCATTTCTCTGCTACATGGTGAGCTGCAGCATGTGTGTGACAGCAGGAGCGCTGCCTAGCGAGGGCCAGTCTGATCCACGCTGTTGGCATCGATGCTGTGGCTGAACTTCTCCTCAGGCTCTGTGGCTTGTCTCTGCTGATGCTGCCACACGAGCTTAGAGCTCTTTCTAACAGCATATGTCTGCAATGTGAGTTTGCCATCCTTCAGGCTGGAGGAGGGAACAGCCAAGTGATGCTTTTGGTTTTGCTGAACAGACCTGGAGATGCAGATTAGAGATTCATACTGTCCCACCATCACCTACAAACCCCTAGTGTGAAAGGAGGCAGGATGGGTACCTCAGTCCCTGCAGTTGAGCTTTCCTCAGCCACCTCTGGTGCAGTATTGTTGCATTTCAGGCTGCTTGGTCCTTTTTTGCTGTGGTTTGTGTTGCTGTACGCAGCTGTATTTTCAGTGGGTTTTAACATACTGATACATGGGGGTTGTTTTGCATTTTAAAAGTTCAACTTGAGCGTTCAGTAGCAAATATCTTTCAGGGTGTTACCAGGTCTGCTGCCTGAGGAAGTGAACAGACAGCCCCCAGCCATTTTTCATCCTGCTCCACACAGAGAAGCATTGGGAGATCTTGTACTCTAAAAACGCTCTTCGCTAATGGGGTCTGAGTGCTTGCCTTGAGCACGGCTCAGCTCTCCTCCTCTTCCAGCATTGTAAAACATCACGTGCTGCAGGAAGAAGTGGTTAAGGAAGAGAGGACCAGAGGACCAACCTAGAAGGGTACTAATGCCAAGAGCGTTGGTGGATGTCTGCGGTGAAGAGGCATTCACAGATTCATGCACAGCTCAAAGTTATGGCTGATTGCCACCCACATGGCTCTCTTGGTTGATGGAGCAGTGAGTGGTTTCCATCTGCCTTTGTAAGAGGGAAACATGCCAAGTGTTGTCTAGGACCTTAAATATATACCACGTGCTTCTAAAGGGTCAGACAGGAAAGGTGAATAAAGATTTGAGCTTCCTGCTTCTGTGTTTCTCTAGAAGCTGTCAGGACAGCAAGTCCTCTGCACTTTGGGGCAGCCAGCTGAGGCACAGACCTTGTTACAAACAGCACTCCTGAGTGGCCAGCCTTCTGTAAAGCCAAGCAGGAAACTGCATTCTCGCTTTAAATTTGACACATAAGAGACCAATTCCAGCCCCCACCCAGACACTGTGCTTTCCTAAAGGCTTTTTCTTCAAAACAAAGGGGAAGTGAGACTTGCTGCCCCCCCCACCCCGAACAAGTAGTGGTGGTGGCTGCACATGTCTGCTCAGGCTGTAGGAAACTTTGGTGTAATTCTCCAAGTTAGTCTTTGAGAGACCAATTTTCTTAGTTATTTTCTTTTGAGGCTCCCATCTCCTTGGTTGATGCCCTGCTCCTGCTCTGGAGGACGGGGGAGTGACCAAGGGAACACACTTGGAAGCAGCAGTATCTTCTCCAATGCCTCTTGGCTGTATTTGCACTTTAAGAGACTTCACTGCGGGTTGGGGTCAGGGGCTACAGGATCCTGGTGAGCCTCTCAGAACCTGGTCTCCTTGGTTGTGAGCTTGTGTGGGGAGTTTGATTCCTGGGTGGTATCTGCCAGATGAGTGTAAATACCTGAAGTCAAATTCTGCTTTGTTGCAAAATACGCGTATGCGAAGAATCCAGTGTTGTGGCTGTAACCAATAAATATTTTATAGAGAGACCACAGAGTGCTGTAAATCCTGTGTCTGTCTGCTGTGATACAACTTTCTGGTTTCATAGAGGGAGAATGGAAAAATAATTAAATTATTATTGTCTTTAAATTGTCAAAAAATTGTCTTAACCCCTTCATTTTGGAAGGTCAGCAGGTCTGTAGTAGGACCGGGGTGCTCTGAAGCTGTCCTATCAGTTGGCTGGTTTAGGGGGGCTCTTGCCTGGGAGTGCCTCAGGCCTGGGAACCCGTCCTGTGACAGCTGTGGGGGAGGGCTGGTGCCTCAGGAAGAGGGGTGGTCTGCAGGGAAGAGCTGAGCCCTTTCTGAGCAAGAAGGTGGGGAAGTGGCTGGGAAATGGCTTGTTGGAGTAACAGGAGCCTTGGGTCGTTATGGTCTCTGTGTGCATATATGTGGCACTACTGCTGCTGTAGAGGGGATGGCAGCCAAGCTACCATGGGTAGAGCCCCATATGCACTGTGTTCAGGTTAAACTCTTGATGGGGGAGGTGGGGAGGAAACAAAGCTGAAGAGATATTTTTTCTTCTATCCCTTGCTTGAACCATGAGCAGACAGTAGAGGAGACTCCTTCCTCAGTGCAGGCCTCCCACCATGGGAAATCGCCTTTGGAGCCCTAGCCCTCGGGGTAGCACTGACAGGGGAATACTTCACCAGAATCCAGTTTGTCACACAGCCAATCCAAACAAAAACTCCCCTCCAATTCCCTGGGGCTGTTTGTTTTTTAAACTTCATCCACTAAACTTCAACTACTTTTTTTTTTTTAACTTTCATCTCAGTACTTTGTAAAAATTCCCAACAGGAATAAAACTGCAGTAAGATGGGGGGCTGGAGGTGGGAAAAGGAGAGGGTATTTGCATTTGGACTTTAATCCTTGTGGAATTTAAACTCTCACTGGGGTTTGTCTGCTTCACTGGGGAATCTTACAACTTGTGTAGCAAGTAATGAAAATAGAAGTGGGGACTCCAGGAAGCTTGTCCAGACCTGGATTTGCCTGGCTCACAGATAGGTTGGGTGACAGATCCTCAGAACCTAAGGCACAACTTGGTGTGGCTTGTCTTCTGCACCCCTGTTCTGAGTGCAACTGCTGGAGACCCACCCTGCAGGCCAGCAGCCCGGGTTTGTTTTACATGGATCTCTTCTACCAAATGAGCTGAGGTGCTTAATGACCTAAATGAATAGGAAAGGTATGAACAAGTGTTGCATTACATGCTAATAAACTTAAATGCTCTTAAATTAAGGCACATATGGTTACACAGGAGGCTGCTGTACACCCATGTGTAGCTTCACCCGCTCACAGCCTCGTGAGGTGGTGCTGGCTACAGCTGGCAACCTTCTCCCAAGGTCTGGGCTACTCCTCCAGCAGGTCCCTAGGCGGCAGCAGGCGTGGCCATGCCACTCAGCAGCAGCTCCTGGGCTTTCAGTCCGTGTCCTGTCACAGCAGATGGATGTGAGGGATGCTTCAGCTTACACATCCAGTTTTACCCAGCTCAGTCCAAGTCTGGAGACTCGCTGGGTCTCCACTGATCCTCACTCTTTAATGTGAGGAAGGGGGTAGGAGCACTAGGCACGTGGATTTGAGCCTGGCTGCACCTCAAAGACCTTCAGCTTGTGTGGTCCACTTTGTGCTCCCTCCTTGGCCTGACAGCAAGAAGGGAGGAAGGGGGTTTGTGTCCTGCTGTTCCCCTCTCACATGGCCTCCAGCGCCGGATGTTCCTGGTCCGTGTTAAGTGCTGGCTGCGTGTTTGCGGGTTCTGCTGCAGACAGTTTTGCTGGAAGAGTGTCTGTGCATGGCAGAAATCCCTCCATCTCAGGTTGATGCCACAGGATGGGGACAGGTGCCATGTCAGTCCTTATCTCTGTTGTGTAGTGGGATGACAAATACAGAGATGTCATCATAGGATGCCTCGTGGCTGTCATCCAGCATCCACTGGTGGCCTCTCTTCTGCCCCCTGGCTCTGCAGACCAAGTGCTTGGCCAGTTCAGAGAACCTGTGTGTGGAAAGGTGAGGCTTGGTTTACTGCTGGGCTGTGAAGATGGCTTCACCACGTCAAAACAGGTAGATGCCAGCTTCAGAGCCGGCCCTTTAGGACGGGGAGGGATTTGGAGGCAGTTTCCAGTCAGCAGAGTGCTCAGTCATGCTGGGGCTGACCTAGAAGCAGGGCGGTCTCCGCCCGCTTTTGAGGCGCTCTGGCGAGGAAACCGACGGCGGGGCTGGTATTACCTGTGAGGGTCTGTCCGCTTTTCTGCAAGGAAGCTCCTGACCATATGGGCCACCTCTTTGTTGCACAGAACGTCCCAAAGACCATCAGTTGCCATGATGAGGACATCATCTTCCTCAATGTCATGCAGGGCAAAGTCAAATACATTCACCTGGAAAGCACAGGAGGGAGCGTGACAAGTTCTGCCGCATACAGAGGGGTCAGGGAGACAAGTGTTCCCCTGAGAGGTGGCTTTGTCTGTGTCCCTTGCTGCAATGCTTCTAGATTCCTCTGTCTCAGGGATTCTCTGGGCAGCGTGCAGAGATAGGGGGTGTGAAAAGGACTCGGCTAAGACATGCCAGGTCTGTAAGGTGGGTGCTACAGAGGGGGAGCAGCACATTTAGTTCTACCTGGAAGTTCCCACTGACCTTGGGAATGCAGGAGAGGAAAGGCTTGACTTCAATGTTGGTGTCAATGACTTTGAGTTGGTGATCCCCTAGGCCTCGAGAGACAGCCAGAGTCCCCAGCAAGCGAGCCTGCCCCCAAACAAAGCACAACAGGATCGAAACGTAAGGACACGGCATGTTAAAAGGTTATGTCGTTTGTCCTGCCTGATCTATGTGTTGCCTTTAGGACCCTTCTCTGAGCATCACCCAGAAAAGCTCTTGGAGACTTCAGGGATGGAGGAGTGATGGGATGCGATGGCAAGCGTGGGTGTGGAGATGGGCAGCCTGCAGGTGGACGGCTCCTGGCTGGCCCACGGTGTGCCCTGGAGCTAGTGCGTGTACTCCGGGCAACGTGACGGACCTCAGGAAGCCCATGGTGGCATCTGCTCTTGACTTGGGGTGGAAAGAGAAAACTGGGTTGGTTTGGGGGTGGGGGTGTCCTTTCTCCTGGAAAAGGAGGTTCTGCACTGACCCCGCGAAGCGGTGCTGTGCGGTTTCCAGCACAGGGGGGTGACAGGGCTCTTTGCTCAGCCCCGGCAGGCAGACACTGGATGTGTGCTGAGCACACTGGATGTGTGCTGAGCACACTGGATGTGTGCAGCCACTGCTTCTCCCTGCTGCCTCCTTCCCTCTCCAGGCTCCTCAGCCTCTCATCAAGGATGAGGGTTTTTGGGAAAGGTGGTAGAGCTGGAGGAGACGACCCGCTGTGGGATCTGATGGGAGTGGGTTCCTGAGGGAGATGAGCAGGCTGGCTCGGGGCTGTGGAGGGTGCAGCCCCTGCTCCAGGGGCTCTGGTTTACACCCACCAGGCAGCGCGTTGCTAGCGAGGGGAGCTGCTCTACTGGGGCTGTGGGACTGCGTCATGCTGGAGAGCCCCAGAGCACTGGGTCTGGCATAGTGCCCTGGAGCATGACGAGTGACAGGGACATCCGTGACCCCCCAGCAGACTTGCCTCTGCCTTCCCAGCGTGTAAAGCGGTAATCTACCTGTTTGCCATGACCATGGACAAGAGGATACTTGAGGTCCGCTTTCTCCACTGTCTTGTATCCCCTAGAACAGAGAAGTCCCCATTGACGGGGTATGTGTCTGATGTGAAGGTATGGCCAAGGTGACCTGCTGAAGCAGATGTACTAGAGGTGACCCCTTGCTGAATGCCTGGGTGTTTTTCCCTCTCCCCTCCCCTCCAGATTGTACCTGTCCCCTCCCCACCTCACAGGAGCCCAGGAGGAGCATCTCAACTCCAGCTGTCCTGCCACAGCCCTGGTCTTTCAGTCAGGGGGAAAACCACTTGTGGCACCTTTCACTGTACCTGGCACAGCTCTACACCATCAAGCCCACTGCTCTCACCAGTGGGGCACATCCTTTCTCCCCCACAATGCTATGAGTCGGTCAAGGTACCCTGTGCCACGCCCTTACCATCAGGCAGAAGGGACTCACCAACCCTCCATGAAGTAATCCCGGTACAGGACTTTCTGTCCAATGTCATCTCCCTTCAACCTCCGTGGAAACTCAAAGCGCGTGAACTCACCGTCCAGGAGCTTGGGGAAAAGAAAAGCCTAGAGGAGGGAATAACAGTGTGAGGGACAGGTTCTGCCTCAGCAGGGATGAGCACCAAAACCATGCTCTGCTCCTGGATCGTCTGATGTGCACAAGGAGTCACTCACCAGATGCTGGATTCGCTGCCGCTCTGTCTGGGGTGTGAACTCGCAGCTCATGGGCACAACACTGTCCTTCAGAACAAGAATCGCCCTACGAGGAGGGAGAGGCAACTCCGTTGCACTGCGGCAGCAGAGACCTGAGCTTGCCTAGTTTGACCATGATCAAGCTCTCTGCTAGAGGAACACCAGGCCAAGGCCAGGTGAGGAAGCTCTTACGATCCTTTGAGATCACCCTCCACTTTTAAACACCTTCCAGGCTGAGCTCCCTGCTGCACTACCATCCCAAGGCTGCCCTGGGGCTGGGTGGAATTAGTCCCTTGAAATCCCCAAACCCTTCCAGGAGAAATGAGCATCCATCCATCCATCCATCCATCCATCCATCCATCCATCCATCCATCCATCCCCATGGCAGGCAGGAGGAACATGGCTGGGCTGCATGTTTACCTTCTGTAGGATTAAGTAAGATGCTGGAAGCCCCACCTGTCTCCCAGCTCTCCTCTCCCAGACTCTTTCCCGTTTTACTGTGGCTTACCTGCTGTCCCCAGCGTTAGCCACGTACAGCTTTCCCTGGAAATACAGGGCAGCCAGCGCAGTGCAGCCTCCTGTCTGGTTCGTAGCTTCCATCTCCTGGCCGATGACCTCATCCTGTTGGTTTAAACAAGTCTGGAGAGTGATGTAAGCTGAGTTGCTGCTCTGCAGCTGCATCACGCCTCCCAGAAGCCCAGAGCCCAAACGAATTAGAGATGGGCCAGGGGGAACCTGGCACAGTGAAAGATGAGGGTGCTTTGATACAGCTGACAACGCTGTTCCTACGGGAGGAAGGATGGGTTTCTGAGTGTGCTGAGGAGATCTCAAGCTTGTATTTGCCATGTAAGTCTGACAGATCTCACCCTAAAGAAACGTATTTCATGCTGCTTTGCCCTGAGTTGTCACTGCTGATCTGTGCCAAGAGCCGAGGCACATTGCAGGGAGCTGACCCAGCACAATCTCAGCATGCTTAAAGGTTTGACCGAGTGCTCTTGCCTGCTCCATGGGCTGCAGAACTGCAGACCATGCCCACCCTGGGCAGCAAGGAGGGACAGACTGACTGTCTGGGGCAACAGGGCTGATGTCCTGCACGGGTTACTCACGCATTCCTGGAAGGCGTTCTCCAGGGCTCCCACCACCAGGTCTTCTGCGTGGATGTGCTTCTCCTCCACAAACTGGGGGTCACTGTCGCAAATGCAGCGTCCGCTGAGGTGCATGGGGGGACGGGCCTCCGTGACACCTCCCACAACCTCCTCCAGCTTCTGCTTAATGCAGTAGTGCAAATAGTTGGAGGCGATGATGGCAGCTTCGGGGCCACCATGGCCGTCAAACAGCGCCCAGTAGTAACCAGTGAGAAACTGCAGCGAGGGAGAGATGGAAGACAGTCTGGAGAGGTCGTACAAACAGCAGATTTGCAGCCTGGACATCACTGTATGTGTTTTGCCTGATTTTTCCACCCCAGCTCCCCTTCTGTGCCACTAGTTAATCCCTGTGCAGCCCAGACACCCATGTGCTGCTCTGCCAGGCCTGTCACCTGAGCTCTGAGCACCCGGATTCGAAGCCACCCACCCTCACAGCAGGGTGAAGTCAGGAAAAGAAAGGTGTGTACACCAAGTAAAGGGCTTGGACGACCTCCAACGCTATGAGGGGTTGGGCAGAAGAACTGGAAAGGGCATGTATGGGCAGAGGTGGGTATCTGCTGGCCCAACGCAGGGGGCACGGGTCCCCTAAATGCATCCACTGAAGGGTTTTCAGCATGTGGGAAGTAGGACTGATGGGGCAACCCCGTTTCCCTGGGCCCTCAGGGTGAGCACAGCCTGCCTGAGGGCTATACCTGCGTGGGGCACAGGATCAGCCATTCCTCATCCTCCTCCAGGCCTGGCTCTCTCCTCCGGACGGAGATCTGACAGCAGGCTGCCTGGTCCTCGTTGAACTCTGACTTTTCAGCGTTGATAACCCTGGGGGGGAGACACTCTGGGTGAGGTGTGTGGGCACACGGCTCTGCCTGGTGCTCCGCAGCCACAGCGACCGGTTGCACCTAGTCCCGTCCCTCCAGCCCCGCGCTCCCTGCTCCCTTTTCAACCCTGAAAATCACTTGTTGGGGACTTAAGTAACGAGTCCTTTAACTGCGGTGGGTCAAAGCCTGGCCAGGGACACAGGGACAAGTGGCTTTGGAGCACCCTGGCCGCCGGCAGCCCTTGTCAGCAGCCCACGTTGCAGGAACTGCACCACCACCATCGGTTTTTTCCAGCCCGACAGGTGTCTGTTCCTGCACGGGGGTTTGCTCAGCACAGCCCGGAGACTTTGTTTCAAGGAGCTTTGCCAGGAGCAAGGGGATGGACACCCGGTTCCGCTGGCCTCCAACCCACCCACTGCCCCTTCCCCTGCGAGGGAGGACTTGCTGCCCGCCGCCCCCCGAAGAGCCGTGCCCGACCAGCTCCACAGAGCCCAGGCGCAGAGCAGGGGCCGCCGAGATCCCAGCAGGGACGTGGCGGCGGGACCACCGCCGCGCTACGGCCGGGCCGCCGGGCTGCACCCCCGGGGCTGGCCCCGGCCCTCGGCCACCCGGGCAGGGCCCCTCGCTGCTGCCCAGCCCGGTGGGCGGAGAAGGCCGAGAACAACACGCCACGTCCAAGCTGGCAGAGCCGTGCCGGAGCACCGGCCGGTCTCTGCCTGCCGGCTGTCCCTGACCCTCCGTGCCTGGCCCGGGGCTCGGCCGATCGCAGCCCCGTGGGGGGACAAGTGGGGCGCGACCCCCCCACCCCCCTCAACTCCTCTCCCCCGAGAGCCCCCGGA
>VXBZ01008625.1:240027-266001 GCA_013399135.1 Heliornis fulica
GGCCGGGAGATATCGCGAAGAAACCTGTCACTTGAGCTCTCCCTGCCTGCACAGGCCCAGCCAGCATCTAAATTTGGGTGATTATTTTCACCCAGGCCAAGTATCAAGTTCTGGGGATCACATGTGCTCCCAGCTGCTGTTTAGCTCAGACGCCTCGGGCAGACGCAGTATTTCCCTCCCAGCTGCTTGGGTTTCGTATGCTTGTTTTATTATATATGTTAATTTTTTTTTGTTGGTACCAGAGGTTTTTGTGGTTGTGGTGTGTTTTTTTTTTTAACTCTTGAATTTCTCTCCTGCCAAGGTGCTCCCCTGCTCAGCTGAGCAGCCCAGCTCCTGCTCTGACTGCTTGAGCCTGACCACAATGTTTCTGGTTCTTTCAGCCACTACGGAATTAAGGGACTTCTTTGCCAAAGCCCGAAATGGTTCAGTTCGGCTCATCAAGGTCGTCATCGAGGATGGTAAGTCCCGTTCTTGAGGGCTTTGATTTGTCCCGTGTCATTGTGCCTCTCCTCCTCACTGCCACGGTGTCAGACCCTGGTGTTGGAAGCCCCAAGGAAAATCCTGCTGGGGCTTCCTAGCACGGGGCAGCCTGGAGCTGGGCTCCAAGACCAAAACTTGGCAGTGCCGGACCCCCAGGGTGGCTCTGCTGGGGGAGAGGCAACTTTACTGGTGGCCTGACACCAGTGCCTGGATTCAGTGCTGGGCTCTGGCGGGGCTTTTATTGCCACCAAGTCAAGAATTTAATGCTGAGCACCCTTCAAGAAGCTGCTGTGGGTGCCATGGGACCGTGGTTGGGGGCAATGCACAGCCCCTTCCTCCTGGGTGGGCGAGGAGACGCTCTGGGCCGGGGCCGCTCCATGGTGTGGGGCTCAGTTTGGGGCCCTGACTGATCGCACCCCCTGAGGGATGCTGCACCCTGAAACCTGCCCCAGCCCCTTGGTGCTGTTCATGGGGCTGCCCCGACCCGGCGTGCGGGCTAGAGCCACCCTGCACCCATTTTCCCCGCGGACAGGTGCTGTGGGTGGCCTCTGTGTCCCCAGAGCACTGATTTAGTGCAAGCGGGGAGCCGCCCTGGTGTAGGTTTTCTGTCACCTCATACAACTGCATGTGAGTGACTTGTTCCTCGGGGCAGCGGGGGTGTTGATGCCCGGCCAAGCTGCCGTCACCACCTCCCTCAGGTGGGCCACCAGAACCACGCTGACACCGCTGAGGAGGATGCGGTTGTGAGGGGCCCTTGTGGGGGCCATGAAACCCTCCTTGGAAAAGCAGTGTGACTTGAAACGTGTGGGACCCAGCAGCAGGACCACCACCGAGGTCAGAGGTGTGGACTTTGTCCTCGGCGAGGTCCCCGTGTGTCGGGATACGACATCCACATGGGTTCTCTGGAGCAGCATTATGGCTCCCTTGGCTCCTTTGGCCTTCACAACTCGGGAATCAGGTTTGCGTTGGGATAAGTCACGGGTGCCCCTAAGCCTGAACTTAGGGTGCTAGGGCTTTGGCTTGTGGCCAGTGACACCAGCAAGGAAGACCATCAAACGAAGCCATGTCCCACCATCTCCCCTCGATGGGAAATATTTATCTGTCCGATGTGCTGGCCACAGCAGCGGCTTCATGGACCAACCTCTCGCAGTGGTGCCTTGTGCTCCCAGACAGCTCCTCCACCTGCCAGCTCCTTTTCCCTGGCCTGGACCAGCAGCTTGCATGTCTGCAGAAGCCTCTCAGATGCAGCAGAGCCTGATGCTCTGGTGAGGAGGCAGTGGGGAGGAGGAGAGTCAAGAGCATCTCTGAATTGAGGGACTTGGTCTCTTGGGGACAAGGTGGTGGTGGTCCCACCAGACTGGCTCAGGGACTTCCTCTTTGCCTTCCTGCGCGTGACTTAGGACAAGGTGCGTGGTCTCCCTGGGCCATTACTGTAACACAGAAGCATCAGCCTGCTGCTACCCACCCTGGAAGGACCTTTGGGCAGGTGTCACAGCTGGACACAAGCACACTGACCCTGGAAGGGATGTGTCAGCTGGAGAGGACATGCCAGCTGCCCTACCTGCTTAGGGGACATGGAAAAGGAGTCTCCAGCCCTGCTTGATGGTTCGTGGAGGATCTTCTACCTTACAGGGCATCAGTCTTGGGGCATGTTGGAGTAAGCAGTGGCAGCTGGAAGGAGAAGAAGATGGTGTGTGGAGCCTTGTGGCCAATGCTGTGTCCTAGCACCCTTGGGACAGCAGCTGTGGCCTAAGAACCCCTTGGGAGTGCTTGGAGCTTGTGTTGCCTTTGGGGGCTGGCCAGGAGAAGCCAAGGTTGGTAGGGGGAGCAGGTGGCACCCTGAGCCTCAGCCATGTTCTGCTGCCACGTGCTCCAGCGCAGCTCTAGGTGATGCTCTGCTCCTCGCTGTCAGCAGGTGTCTGTACGCGGTGGCCTTTGCAGTTGTCCCCATCAGGTGTGCTCCTTTGGGTGTTAGGCAGTGATGTGTGCGGGGCTCTGCAGGCTCCTGGCCCCTGAGCTGTGGCCCTCTGGAGCTGTAGGCAGGGCTGCCTTGTCCAGGCATTTCAGAGCCCACAGTGGGGGCACCTCGAGTGCCAGAAACGCTCCCGGCCGCGCTTCTCCCAGCAGCAACACCCGGCAGAGACAGAGCCCAGAGTAGCCGGTGCTGACGATGATGCTTTGCCGAAGGGCGGCCGCGCTGGGTTTCCCTTTCCCGATGCTTCCCGAGGAGGAGAATTCGACTCGAGTGGGTTGAGCTGAACTGTGAAGAGCTCGTGGGGACACAGGAGCATCGGGGGCTCCTCCAGCCCAGGGAAAGTTGGAGGCCGCCAGCTTGCGGCAGCACAGCCGTGGTCCGGCTTGGGCACGGCCTGGAGTGACTGGGCACCGATCGCCTCATCCCCGGGGAGTCGGGGTGTTCGGCGGACACAGACACCCACAAGGTGCCGGTGGGTTTGGCCGGGCAAAATTCCTCTTGGGCTCCTCAGGATCCCGGCTCGTGGCGGTGCACGGATCTGTGCGCAGGGCTCTGTGTTTATTTTTGGGACACAAGGAGGGTTTCACCCTTCCCTTTCTCACAACAGGTGGTTTGGGGGGAGGTGAAGTATTTTCAGCACCTTTCTCTGTGCTGTCCTCGTTACTGCCCCTCGAGCACAACTAATTGTTGTTAAACTAAACCCTTTATTCCTCAATTTCCCATAAAAGCTTTCCTGCCACGGGATCTGGAGCTGCTGAGCTGGGCAGGTTGGGAGGGAGAGGGCTGTGCCCCAGCGGGCAGTGTGGGCAGAGGTGCAGGCAGAGTGCCTGCCAAGCTGAGCATCCTCTCGAGTGCTAACTGTCCACAGCCCCAACTTGTGTTGCTTTGGCATCCGTGGATTTTTCTGTATCTCGTTCTGAGTCCCAGCATCTCCCCACATCAGTCACCTCCAGCACCGCGGCTTTGCCAGCCAGCCAGCTCAGCGCTTGGCTTGACCCTCACGGGGGAGTGGCTTCATCCCATCCTGCACCGGTGTTTCAGACCCAGCTGCGAGCTGCCCATCTTGGGCTTGCACCTGAAAAAATACCCTGGAGATACAACCATCTGTGTGAGATATGTAGGTCGCTTCCAGAGGCTGGGGCTCTCCTGGCAGCATGGTCACCCCCCACACCCAGCTGGGGTCTCTGGGACAGCCCCGGTCCCTGTGGGCACTGATTTTGAGTTCTGAGGTTACAGGGAATCTGATGAGAGCAGCGTTGACTCATTGTCCTGGCTTTTGCTGTGTGGCCTTCACTTTTCTCAGCACCCCAAATGTAGGTGGTTCCTCGTGTCCCTGGTAAGGTCGTCTAGTGCCCGAGGCACCAGAGTTTGTCCAGGTCTGGTGGAGGAGGTCTTTGTTCCCCTGCAAAACAGGAGGGAAGGTTGGGGACTGCACAGAGCAGAAAGAGACTACAGATGGTCACCAGAGAGGAGACCCCAGGAGGGGAGGAGGTTGTTGGACAGGGGACAGTGGGATGCTGGCAGAAAAGCAGCCCCTTTATGGTGGCCACAGCTCCTATGGTGCTTCCCTGGAGGGGAGGGGGGTTGTCATCTGTGGGGGTCACCCTGCAAGGTGAGCTGAGCCTTGCCTTCATGTAACACCACCTTTTCTGTCTTCCCCTTGCAGAACAGCTCGTGCTGGGAGCCCACAAAGAGCTGTCCCGGCGCTGGGATGCCGACTACGACGCCTTCGTGCTGCCCTTGCTGGATGAGCAGCAGCCGTGCTACGTGCTGTACCGCCTGGACAGCCAGAACGCCCAGGGCTACGAGTGGCTCTTCATCTCCTGGTCCCCCGACAGCTCCCCGGTGAGCAGCCCAGCGCGGGGGCTCGGGGGTGCTGGCGGATGCGTCAGCGTTGGGGCCTGCTCCGTGGGGTCGGAGGTGGCGCCTGAGTAATGGGCTCGGTAACGAGCACGTCTCCGTAACGGGCTCCCAGCAGGACCCAGACTTACTGCTGTGTTAGCACGTGGGCTTGCTGCACCTATACGTTATCTACACGACAGAGAGAGTTACTGCCACGTTATATATATGTGACAAGTGCAGATGTTATGTGCTGTATCCGGCTTGTTAGGATATAAACAGTAACATACAGCCACATAGAGAAGAGCCTTCCTGGTTTGTTGAGATGTATGTAACATACATCTTACCATCCATACACACGTATGTGGATGCACACACAAGTAATTATAACAGTATGGTGTCTGTAATCCTGTGTGTGGACATGTGTGCATACACACGGGGTTCCAGCAAGGTAATACATACAGTTATATACCTGTGAGTGTATAGTGGGTGTTTCTATCAGAACTCTGGAGGGTCTCGTTGCCAGGGCAGTGCGCTGAGGAGCGCTGGCAGAAGCTCCTCTGGGGGCTTTGCAGAAGGGTGGTGCAAAAGAAGCACGGCAAGGCGGGAGTCCCCCTGTCACGTGGCTCCGGTGGCATTTGTGCCACTTCCTGCCCAGGCGTGTGTGGGCTCTGAGGCTCTGGGGCTCAGGGATGGGAAAGCAACGCGGCCAAGATCCGGCAGACTGCGGCGGTGCCGTGCGCAGGCGGTTCTGGGAGTAGCACTGCTGGGCTTTCCTGGTTGCTCCCTGGGGTTTGTGGAGCCGGGGGTGGGATGGTGGCTGTCAGCATGGGGCACCTCTTGCGGGTGCTGAGCCCCACAGGCTCCTTGTGACCACGCCCACCTCCCTCCTCACGCAGGTCCGGCTGAAGATGCTGTATGCTGCTACCAGAGCGACGGTGAAGAAGGAGTTCGGTGGGGGGCACATAAAGGATGAGATGTTTGGAACGGTGAAGGTATGGTGGTGGCTCCTGGGCAGCCTCCGGGGCTTGACCCTCAGCTTTGGTGACAAAGTCAGGTGGTCCATGGGATGCTGGTGTCTGGGCGGGGCAGATTGTCCCCCACCCTGCTTTAGTCTCCATGGCAGCTGCTCTCTTGTGCCTGCCCAGCTCAGCCCATGGGTGGTGGAGGCAGTGGGAGGAAGGCTCTGAGGAGATGGCAGCAGGAGATCCAGGGGGTGGCGGTCTCACTCCAGCACCCAGAGCTGCTGTGCCGTGTTAATCTGGCTGCGCTTCCCTGGCAGCGCTGGGCAAAGGCCTCACAGCCAGGACCTCCTGGTGAGGCCCCGCTCCGGGGTGCCCATTCCCTGACTCACCCTCTGTCTTTGTGGGGGGACAAGTCTGGACACCCGGGGGAAGCTCTTCATGGAGAGAGTGGTGAGGAGCTGGAACGGGCTGCCCAGAGAGGTGGGGGATGCCCCAACCCTGGGGGTGTTCAGGACCAGGTTGGATGTGGCCCTGGGCAACCTTGTCCAGCTCCTGGAGGTTGGTGGCCCTGCCTGTGGCGGGAGGGCTGGGACTTGATGATCCTTGGGGTCCCTCCCAACCCAGACCAGACTGGGTTTCTGTGGTTCCATCTGCAGGAGGACGTGTCCCTGAGTGGTTACCAAAAGCACGTGTCCTCATGTTCTGCCCCAGCCCCGCTGACCGCAGCCGAGCAGGAGCTCCAGCAGATCCGCATCAACGAGGTGGGTGTCTGGGAGCCCAGGGGCAGGGAGCCCCCCCGGGCGTGCAGGGCTGTGGGCTGCAGGGCTGTGCTTGCTGCTGGAGGTGTAGGAACCTGCATCCCATCTCCAGCTGGAAGGGATGGCTCACTCCCCTGGTTCACTTGGAGCTCTGCTTAACCCAATCCTGCCCCTGCTGCTGTGGGGCGAGCGTCCTCTTGGCCAAATTGGCGGCATAAAGAGGAATTTCCAGACCTGATTCCCCCCCTTTGCTGGAACATGAGGCCAGGACTCCGTTTTGCTCGTGGTCAGGAGACAGGTGGAGGCAGCAGTCTCCAAATTCAGCTCTGGCTTTTGCTCCAGGTTCAAGTCGTGAGGGAGGCAGGAAGGGTCCAGACTTACCTTCGGGCTGCAGCAGCGTCCTCTCCCGCCATCAGTACGAGGGCTGCTGGCCGGAGGGATAGAGATCTTAGCCCCAGTTTGGGGGCTGACGTGTTACAAAAAGATGGGGAAGTGGCACGGGGTGGGACAGGGGGCAGATAGAGCTGGAACACCATTGTCTGCCCACCCTCTGTGGTGCTGTGGAACATGGGGCAGGGAAGGGGGGCAGCTTGCTGGGTGGGAATACACCCCTGCACGCAATATTGGGTTGGGGTTGGGGGATGATACTTGGGTGCCATGGGAAGCCTCCTCCAGAGGAGCATATCCCATTCTCCTCTGCCTGTGCCAGGGCTCTGGGGCTCGTGGGTGTACTGGGACGTGTCAGCCTGATCTCATGAAGTTAATAGTGAAGATGAAGCAGGAGGTTTCCGTCTGCCAAAGCAGGTCTGGAGGTGGTGGAGCAGACGGGTGTTTGGGAGATGCCACCACGGGGTCTTGGTGCAGTTACCCAGCTCCTGGCCTGGAGGGGCTGGGCAGGATTGGCGCTGGGGGATGCCAGGTGGTGCCTGTGCTTGCAGAAGATGCTGGTGGTGACTTGGTGGCTTGTTTGTCACCTTTGGTGGTCGGTGCCATCGCCTGGGCTGGCCAGTGCTGCCAGGTTAGGTAGTGTGGGGGCTTGTTTTGGCTGCATCTTGCAGGGTGATGGCGCCCAGCTGGAGAGGTGCTTCTGGTGCTCCTTTTCCAACCCAGCTACTGTGCGCTGCTTCCCAGCCTCACCTTTACGAAGGAGCTGGGGGTTGTTGTCAAGGTTGGTGGTCCCTGTGCCAGCCCTGCCGCGGGGAGCAGCTGCTGGCACTGTGGCACAGGAGAAGGGATGGATTTTTGCCTGTGGTTTCAAGGTGGGAGGCAGACCCGGGTCTCCATGTTGGTGTGGGGGCCATGCCCAGCCCCGCCCGGAGCTGGAGGCAGAGGGAGCTGTGGCTGGGGTGCTCGGGGCCATGCTCACCCCCCTGCTCGGGTGGGCTTTCACCGAGGGGTTGCTCATGCCAGCCCCGTGCAGCACGGTGATGCCTCCAGCTGTGGCAGTGCCCACGGGCTGACAGCCCTGCACGTGTGTGTGTTGCACGACAGCTGCGGGGTCCTTGCGCGGCGCAGTTTCATTTGGGGGAGCAGATCTGGTGTGTGGGACCTGGGAAGCAGCCCCTGGGCAAGCCCTGGCCCTGGCACTTTGTGCCTCTGCCTGTGCCCTCGCTGGGGGCGACGGACCCTGCGCATCGGCCCCCGTTAACCAGTCGGTCGGGATGTTGTGAGTGACATGAGGGACGTGGTTTCTTCACCGTGCCCTTGCCTGGAGCCGCGGCTGGTGGCACAGCTCTGCTCCATCAGTTGTGTGAGGCCCTTGGAGATGCCCACCTGGTTTGCAGGCTTCACCCCGGAGGTGGTTGGGTTTCCAGGCCACAGAACCACCCTGGGATCCCCCACAATCTCCGGACGGGCGCAGAGAAGGGGTGGGAGAGGGAAGGCAGCAGCAAACAGGTGCAGGGAGGTGACGGCCTCATGGCAGTGGCTTCAGGGCCGGCATGGCGGCCCTTTCCACCGGGATGAGGCCTGGGGTCTGCATGTGCCCAGCAAGCTGCCAGCCTGCAGTGCGGTGGGGTCCCAGCGGCGTGAGCCTGGCTTCCCCCCTGGTTTGAGGGCTGCCTGGACAGAGGTGGTGGTGGGAACTATCCTCCTCCTCCTCCTCCTCCTTCTCCTCCGATACCTGTGTGGGAGCTCACACAAACTTCCCGTTTGCTGTGTCTCCATTTTAAATAGCTGGAAGATGCATCATCAGATTTATGGATCTGGAAGTTGTCAGCGGGTCTGGGCTGAGGAGCAGCTTTGAGTGAGGGGTTGAGCTACCTGAATACCCTGGGGAGCCTTTGGGGAAGCTTCACAGGCGCGGAAGTGCCGGGGTGAGCCAGGCACATCACGGTGCAGGGCCCTGGGAGAGAGGCAGCTCTGGGGATGAAGCAGAGGAATTGAGAGGGAATAGCAGCCAGCCTGCCACCACGGTGTCGCTCCGAGGGGCTGGGACACGGGGTGTGGGGCTCACTGAGCTGGATTTCACACTGTTGCATAAGAAAGGAGTGGCAAGAACGAAGTATGGGGCAGTCGGCATTGCTTGGACAACCTTCCACCTCCTGGGATTTTCGGACTTGACCGTGCTTCGTGTTGCAGCTTTAGCTCTCTCCAGGCCTGCTAGAGCCCTCCCAGCATCCTTGTGTTTGTGGGGGGAAGGATGAAGGTCTGGAGGTGCTGGTGATGGCGATATCCTCGCGCCATGCGTCTCTGCCGGGTAGGACCAGGAGTGTGCACGCTCGGAAGCCCCGTGTGCTTGCCCACCGGCCCTTGCTGGTGGGGCAGCAGGACAGCAGAGCTCGGTGGCCGGCCAGACCCCCAGCCCACCCAGCACTGGATGACCCTTGAGCAGTTGTTTCCCTCAAGCTGGATGTTCACACCCTGTTCATCCTCCGGGATGCTTGGTGTGGATCCAGGACTGGGCACGGCTTCTCCCTGCACCCACATCGCCCCAGACCTTCAGTATGTGCTGCCTGGCAGGAGGGGGTACCCGAAATATTTTGCTCCCACTGCTGGAACTCCTCGAGAGCCTGGGCCGGGGAGCCAGGGAGGAGGTGTGTGGGTCTGCCGGGGCTGGGGCTCTCCCTCCTGCTCCTCCCTGACACTGATGCTTGTTGCCGCTCTCCTGCCTGTGCCACCAGGACCTGCCTTCCCTGGCCCCCGGCAGAGAGGTGATACACCTCCATCCTCGGGCATGTCCGTGTGTCCCCCGCCCCTTGTCCCTTCACTCGAGACCCACCCCCACCTGCCCGTCCTCTCGGGGGTGCCGTTGACGGTGTGTCTCCTCTCCCCACGCTCGCAGGATTCCTGCTCCCAGGACTCCAGCACCGAGATGGTAGGCTGCTCCGCCTGCTTGATGCCCGGTTCCTCCTTCTCCCGCTGGTGTTTTCCTGCATGCCGCGCTCCGGGCAGCGTCTCCCCGGGCTGCGGGGCCCGTGCGGGGCTGCTGCAAGGGAGGGCAGCCTTGTGCCCAGCCCTGCTGTCGTGCTGCTGAGCTGGTTGTTGAGGTGTGAGCTCAAACTCCTCCTGCGTTTCTCTTGGCATGCCTGGATTTTACTTCCTTTTCTCTGTTGGGGGGAGGGAAGGGAAGGGAAGGCAGCTGGGCTGTCTTTACCCAAAATCCCCTAAAGCCATCCCCAAAGAGAGGACCCACGCTGCAGAGCATCCAGGTTGGACTGGTTATCCGGGGGGGGAGTGTGTGATCTGGAGGTGGGGCGGGCTCCTCCGCCGTCGGGGTGACGCCGTCTCCCTGTATTCTGTGGCAGATGGTGGGGGGCTGTTGCTGCTGCCCATCGCTGGTAGAGTACCCCGGCCCTGAGGAGGTATGCCGCCGCGCCTGCCGTGCCCTGCCCCCCTTCCTCCTGCCAGGGCCCGCTCAGGGACCCCCGCGCCGTGGCTGGACGGAGGCAGCCGGGGCGCCGCGATGGCTCTGCCGTCTCTCTCCTTCCTGAGGCGGGTTCGGTTGCTGCGGTAGAGGGCGTCCCCGGGGGGCGGGCAGCAGCCTCTGCCTCGAGGGTCGGTAGGGAAGGTGGCGTCGGGGATCACTCCGGGCTCTGGATCTCCATTCCCTGCTCCAGCACCCGTGGGGCTGCCGGGCTGCTGCGGTGAACCCCCCAGGGGAGGACCCTGCCCTGCCTGGGGACCCCTGCAGCTGAACGCTGCGATTTCGGGGCTCCCCCATCACCTGAAGGTTGTGATCGGGGTGATTTGCATCGGTGTTGCTCACAGCATCCCTGCTGGGGGCTTGCTGGGAACTGCCGGGTTTGAGATGGTCTTTCTCGGAGTGTGGGGTGGTGGGGGCTGGGGATGCATGGCCCGGGCCGGGTGGTCTCCTGGAGTGACAGTGTGGTGACAAGCATCGCTGCCCTGAGCCTGGCTCCAGGCTGACACCCCGGGAGCCATTTGTGGCTCCTCGGAGGAGGAGCCTTTTGTTGTGTTGGCTGGTTTTCCTCTCTGTCCATTCCCCACCCTTGGCCAGTCTGCCCTGATGCTCGGGGTGGTCTCCTTCCCCAGGTGAAGACAGAGATCAGTGTGGAGAGCAAGCACCAGACCCTGCAGGGCCTGGCCTTCCCCCTGCAGCTGGATGCCCAGCAAGCCATCCAGGCCCTCAAGCAGAAGAAAATCAACTACATCCAGCTGGTAGGTCCCACAAGTGGCTCCTCCACACCCCGCTGCCCCTGCCTCTTGCTGCCACCTCTCACCCCTGTCCACTTCTCCACCTTCTCTGTCCATCAGAAGCTGGACCTGGAGCGAGAGACCATCGACCTGGTGCACACGAGCCCCACGGAGATCGCTGACCTGCCCAAGAGGATTCCCCAGGACTCTGCTCGCTACCACTTCTTCCTGTACAAGCACTCGCACGAGGGAGACTACCTGGAGTCTGTCGGTGGGTGCCTCGGCACTGGCGTGGCTGCTTGGAGCCTGTGCTGGTCCACTCTACCCATGGACCATGGGGAGCAAGCAGGGATGATGGGGGTGGTGTGGTGGGGAGGACCTTGAGTCTGTTCCCATGTACCATCACCCTGTGGCCAGTGTTGGTGAGCCCTTGGTTGCCAAAGAAGCCACCACCTGCGGTGTGAGGCTGTCTGGGCCCTGCCACAGAGGATCAGGATCGTGGTGGGGGGGTTTGGTGGCCATTGCATGGGGGCTTTCTGGGAGAGGTTTGGGGGGGGTGATGAATGGCATCATTTGCCTTCTGTCACTGAGCAGACTGGGACTCTTGGGGCTGGAAAGGCCACAACAGCACCAGGATGCAGTTGCCCGGCGCTGCCTGGCCATGAGCCTGGGCAGTGCCACGAGCCCCCCTCTCTTCCCACAGTCTTTATCTACTCCATGCCCGGGTACAAATGCAGCATCAAGGAGCGCATGCTCTACTCCAGCTGCAAGAGCCGGTTGCTGGACACCGTGGAGCAGGAGTTTTGCCTGGAGATAGCCAAGAAGGTCAGTGCAAGGCGGTGGAGCAGACATCCAGGCTGGGCATCTGCCAGGGCGCAGGCCGCAGCCTTGGTCCAGCCCTGGCTACCCTGAAGGTGGGTATCGAGACCCCACTAACCTCCCCCTCTTCCTCCCCTCGAGTGCAGATCGAGATCGACGACGGCGCGGAGCTGACGGCCGAGTTCCTCTACGAGGAGGTGCACCCCAAGCAGCACGCCTTCAAGCAGGCCTTCGCCAAGCCCAAGGGGCCCGTGGGCAAGCGGGGACAGAAGCGGCTGATCAAGGGGCCCGGCGAGAACGGCGAGGACAGTTAGACCCCGCGGGCCCGGGCGGTGAATGGACAGCATCCCCTCAGCGCTTCCCGGCTTCCTCTCCGCTGACCTGGGGATCTTTCCCTCCATCTCGGCCTTTTTCCCTCCTCCCCCCTTCTTTTTCTCCTGTTTCATTCCTTTTTTAAAGATCAAGGTGGCTTGTTGCACCCGGGGGCAGAGCGCTGGGGAGGGCTGGGGGTGTCTTTTCCCTGCGTGCTGGGGCGAGCCCTGGGGCTGCAGGAGGAGGACGGGAGCAGGGTGGTGTCCCCTGGCCTTGCTCCTGTCCTCGCCGGAGGCCGCGGCTCTCGGTGTCCCCCGGGTGCCTGGAGGCCGCGCTCGCCTGCGAGCGGCTCTATGCAAAGGGAAGGGATGGCCACGGGGATGGAAAAGAGAAAATGCTTCTTCCCCTGCCCCCCTCCCCGGATTTTGCTCTCCCAGCCCACTCTCGGTGGGCACAGCCCTTCCGCCCTGGGCAGGACTCCTCCCCACAGAGTGGGCTTTGCTGGCAGGGGGCTGGCCCCGGGGAGGAAGAAGGTCCCTCCGAGTCCTGAGCCCAGCTCAGCCCTGGATGGTCACCCTGCCGTTGGGTGATGTTTGCACCTCCTTTCTGACTATCCCCCCCCTCAAGGCTTTTCTTCTCGGAGGGAGCTGTTACAGCCCTGACTTGGCCCCATTCTTAGGATGGCAGCCGGGGCAGCAGTCCTGGTGCCCCCCTCCCCTTGCCCCTACTGCCACCCCCTGGTTTGCTGCTGGCTCTCTGGTCTGGGGCAGCCCCCATGTCTTAACAATCACGTGGCCTACCCCAAATCCTCTTGCAGGGAGGTGTGACACCCCTGCTCCCCCAGGCTGTCCCCAGCCACCACGGGCCAGTGCCAGCTCCAAGGGCTGAGCTTGGTGCTGTGTGTTGGGCTTCGCAGGGGGAGACCTTGCTGCTGGGTACCAGTGAGGGCTCCAGAGACACCTGGGGGCTGGAAGCGGTGGGGACACCTGCCCTCCTCCGTTTTCCTCACGTGGCCTTGGCCGCGGTGGAGCAGGAGCAGACGCTGGGGGGGTTGAAGGGGGGTGGAGCAGAGCACACTGTACTGAACGCTGTATTTTCTAAAGAATAAAGTATTTTTAAAACAGTCTGATGCTCTTTGGAGGGTCCCCTGGGTTCCACAAGTTTGGCCGTGTGGCATGTAGCTGGGAACTCACAACCATTGCTGTCTCCCTGCTGTGGCCACCTCCAGCCTTCCTTCCCCTTCCCTTCTGCTTTACTCCAGAGCTCTGATTAGTGCTGGGGAGGGGGCTAATGCCAGCTCCTCCACCACCTGCTGGGGCTGGAGGTGGCATCGCTCTGTGCCCAGCTTTCCTGGGGCTGAGGTGATTTTGCTGCTGCCTGGGCTGGGGTGAATCCCTGGGTGGCAATGAGGGGAGCAAGCACAATGGTGCTGAGCCAAGAGGAGGATAGGAAAGGTGATGGGGCCTGTCTGCAACCAGCCCCCCATCCCTCCTCTCCATGCTCAGGGGGAGGAGCCCATCCCTACATGGGGGGTGACTGCCCTGCCAGAACCCTTCAGGGGCCACAGCCCCAACCTCTGTTCTCCATCTGGGCTGCCGGTCCAAATCCCCAGCAGCCATCCTGAGGGAGCAGCAGGGATGTCTGTCCTGGCTTGTCATGCCACCACTGAGAGCTGCTGCCCCCTCTTCCTCGCTCAGAGGAGTTCAGCATCTCAGCTCATAACCCTTTGAACGGGCTGTGCTTTGCTGGAAACGCCACTGAAACCCGCTGAGAGCTCGGCCCAGCCGGGTGGGCATCAAGAACTGGGGTGAGGACAGAAATCCTGGACAGAGATTTACACCATGAGTAGGATTAAAGCTGCTCCTGGGCCGGTGGGAGTCCCCAGGGCCAGCGAAGGTGACCCCAGCCACTCCCTGGGATGCTCAGGAGGGTGCTGCCCCAGTGAACCCCCCCTCCCCATTCCCCCAGAGCAGGGGGACAGCCATGTCCCTCCTTGGCTGGGTGGAGGTGGTGTCTGCACAGCTGGGAAGGAGAAGACACATCTCTGCGGGCAGGTGGCCCTGTTGGTTCTTGTGGCCCTGTTGGTCTTTCAGCCCCATGTGGCCAAGCCTGCCAGAAGCTGGCTCCTTTGGTGCAGCATGGGCTGATGCCACCAGTTGTGTGACAAGCTCCTTCACCTTTGCATCCTGCTCTTCTCTGCTCAGTGATGTTTAACCTTGCCCAAATGTTGAGCGGGAGGGAGGTGTCCCCACCATGTCCAACCTGTCCCCCTGCCAGCACTGCCACCCCTATCTGGAACCACCCCAGTGCCAAAGGACACTTCTGTGGCCATGAGGGACATGGCCAGGAGCAGCCCACGGGCTGCAGATTCCCAACTGGTATCCATCCATCCCATCCCATCCCATCCTGTCCTCCCATCCTGTCCTGTCCCATCCTGTTCTGCCCTCCCACTCCACCTATCCCACCTCACCTCACCCCAACCCATCCCTCCCATCCCCACACCCCACGTCCTCACCTGGCTTCAGCAGCAGCAGGCCAGGCACAGACGCAGCCCAGCTCTCCCCACTTCAGGTTGAACACCAGTAGAATAGTCTAGAGAGCAGGACAGGAGGGGCTGCAGCGGCGTGGGGGGCAGAGAGGAGCTGAACAGCTGGCAGGCAGGGTACCACCTCTGCTGGGCTCCGTGGAAAGCAGCTCACCAAGCCAGTGCCAGCCCACCAAACCAGTGCCAGCTCACCAAGCCAGTGCCAGCCCACCAAACCAGTGCCAGCCCACCAAACCAGTGCCAGCTCAACACCCAGCAACTCCTGGGAGCAGTTAAAGCACTCACTAGCCTGGCTGCTGCCTCCCAGCTTGGTGTCCCTACACCCAGGTTACACACAAGGGATCACACAAGCTCGTTCTTTTTTAAGGATCGAGCTAAAAAAGCCTTGGCAGCCCCAGGTTTGGTCAGCAGCCGCCGGAGCCACCTCAGGGCCAGGGGTCCAGGCCACCTCGTCGCGGGGTTCACCCAGCCGGGCCGGGAGCATCAGGGCAGGGCCAGCTCCAGAAAGAGGAGGCGGCTGCGGTGGATGTGGCTGAGCATCTTCCTTGTAGGACCTGCTGGTTCATAGCAAACGAGATGGAGGGGGGAGGGCTGGACCAGGAGGCTTTTTCCTTTGGGATTCCCGGGTGGAGAAGGGGCAGGATCACAGAGGAGAGAACTCCCTTGGCTCTCTGCCCTGAGAGCTGCAGCGGAGATGCTGCCAAGGAGCTCCCTGGCTGCAAACTCACAGGTGCCGGTTGGAAAGGGACGTGTGTCCCACCCCCCATGAGCTCTGTGCCCTGTGGGGATGGCAGCAAAGAGGTGTTGGAGCAAGGACATTACCCCAGGGGATATGTACCCAGCCCAGGTCTGGGGTGTGGGTGGAGAGGGGGTAGCCTGACCCAGCCTGGGGGCAGCAAGGGTTTGGGGTCAGGCTGGAGGGTGGCTGGGGCACAGAGCATCCTGAGCAACCCAAAGCCTGGGCGTACTGCTGCTGGGCTGGGGGCTCTGGGCCAGGGGCTACTCTTGTGTTAGGGCTTGTTGCCTTGTGCTGGCACCAACTGCAGCCTGGTTGGTGTCCCCTGGACCCACCTCCCTGGATAAGAGCCATTTATATGCCCAAACTGTGGCAGGCTGCAGCCAGTCCCCGTGCACATCCCCCATCCCAGTGCTGGCAGCAGGGCTGAGTACCCACTTGCAACCCCCTTCACAAGGATCTCCCTGCTGCTCCTCCCTGGGGAGCAGCAACCATAGGTCCTTCCCTCCCACCTCTCAAACCTCTGTGCACCCCACATCCACCAAGACACAGGGTTTGCTGTGTGTGGAGGCTGCCAAACTTGGCAGGGCTCCTGTGCTGGGGCTGGTAGTGTCAAGGTCATAGAATTGTGGAACCACAGAACCACAGTCTGGTTGGAGCTGGAAGGGATCTCAGAGTCTATTAAGCTCCAACCCCCTGCCATGAGCAGGGACACCTTCACCAGACCAGGCTGCTGAAGGCCCCATCCAACCTGGCCTTGAACACCTCCAGGGAGGGGGCAGCCACCACTGCCCTGGGCACCCTGTGCCAGGGCCTCATCACCCTCAAAGGGAAGAATTTCTTCCAAAGAACCAATGTAAATCTGCTCCCTTCCAACTTAAAACCATCCCCCTTGTCCTATCACTCCAGGCCCTACTAAGTAGCCCCTCCCCAGATTTCATGCAGCCCCTTCAGGGACTGGAAGGCTGCTATAAGATCTCCCTGGAGCTTTCTCCTCTCCAGGCTGATGAGCCCCAACTCTCTCAGCCTGGCTTCATAGGAGAGATGCTCCAGCCCTCTGATCATCTCTGTGGCCTCCTCTGGACCCATTCCAAAAGTTCCATGTCCTTCCCATGTTTGGGACTTCAGAACTGGACCCAAGACTCCAGGTGGAGTGATCATCTAAGAGCAAAAGCCAGCTCAAGGCACAGTTCCAGGCTGATGTGTAGCTGGGTGGCCTGGGGAGGGGGGGGCAGAAACGAGCTGTGTGGTCCTTCCTGCACTGGGAGAAAAATCCCTGGAGAATGTGAGTGCTGGGAGACCAGGCACAGTCCAAGGCATGGGAGATGTGCCCCAAAACAAAAGGGTGCAAGGCACCAGGGATACAAGAGCCGTGACTCTGGTGGTGTTACTAAAGTTCCACTTATGACTTGTTGCTGGCTGGGCAATGGCAGGGACCTAAGGGCTGAAAGCTGCAGCAGCAGGCACAGGCTCTGGGAGCTGTTACAGGGTTATTTCCCCGCAGGAGTGTGTTTCACCAGGGGCTGGACACGGCCAGTGAATGGCTTGTGCGACACGGGGCAGAGGGAGCGAGGCAGCCATAACCACCCTCTTCCTCTCCTGCAGGCAGGAGCAGCCCAGCCCAGCCTGGTGGGCCATTTTTAGCTTGGTTCCTCAAAACAACAGAGGCCATGAGCTTGTGATGCTGGTTTCCTCTGCCTGGGCTGAACCCCTGGGTTATACCAAACTGCTACTCCAGGACACGATGCTGTGCAGCCTGCTCTAGGTGAACCTGCTTTAGCAGGGCTTGGGCTAGATGGTCTCCAGAGATCCCTCCCAACCCCTACCTTCTGGGATTCCATGAGACCCACCCACAGCGAGGGGCTTGTCGGAAACCCAAGGCCCCCAAAAGCTTCATTAGCAGCTCTGCTCATTAGCAGTCTTTGCCCAGTGGGGCTGAGCCACAGACAGTGGAGCAAGGAGCACAGGGGTGGAAGACACCACAGCCTGCCCACCCTGGTGCAGGGCCTGGCCACGGTACGAGGAGCACCCTCCTGCTACCTCCTCCCAGCGATGGGGAACACGTGCTCCTGTTTGCACTTGGGATGTTTTCAGTTCTCCATTGTGTAAACTGGCTGGGAAATGGAGGAGAGCAGGAGATTAGGGCTACACAACAGTCAACTAGATGAATTATTTTTGCCTCAGACAAATGTCAGTGGTGCCTTTACAGCTGCGTTCCTGCTTGCTTACTCTGCCACAGCCATGGACCATTTGTCTCAGGTTTTAAACATCTTTTACCAATTACTTCCTCTATTATTTTTCCAGAAACCAAACTAAAGCTTACATAACCATACCCAGTTATGTAACCTGCCATTCAAGTTTTGTTTGCTGGTAAACAATATGTATTTGTTTTTTCATTTGTCCTTTTCACTGGGGAACATTTATCCTTCCTATGTGTCACTGTCTTTCTCTTGCAGTTAAGTGATGGACTTCTGCCGGCCTCTTGCTGAACACTGGTTCTGCTCTTGCACCCTTTCTCTCCAGCACCAGAACTTAAGGTGGCTCTCACACCCCATGTTCACCCAATTGCCATGTGCTGTGGCTATCTGTGCTCCCTCAGGATTTGGTTCTCTCCTGTGCCTTGTTTGGGATAACGTTTGGGATTGCTGGTGGCTGGTACCCTCCTGCGCCTTATTTCTCTCTGCAGCACAGAGTGCAGAGTAGCTGCTGTAAACACCTAGAAATCAAAATTAGGTTTTTACTAACTGCTACATGAAATGCACCAATCCAATTCTGAATGCTTTCAAGGTGGAAACCAGAAATGCAATTAACCTCGTGATTATCAGATCATGGCTGTTGGTCAACACTAACTGCGAATCCCCCCGAGCCAGCAGTTCAGAACGGTGTCAGGGATGCTCTTCTGGCAGGGGCTGGTGTAGGGCCTGTGGCTCTCCAGCTCTCAGGCTCACACAGTAACACAGCCTAAGGCACAGCGGTGGAAGCTCTGTGACTGGCGATGAGGCCACGGGCACAGCCGGGGCGCTGTGCTGCTCTCTCTGGGTTAGCCCCGGACGCTCCCTCAGCAAGCTCAGGGCAGAGGCAGGCGACAGTGAAGCCCTTGGAGGGGCAGCGCAGCTCCCTGCTCATAAACCACCCCACCCAGCAGAGGAGCTGTGACCCTGCCAACCCTACAGCCTGAGGGGGGTGACATCCCCCTCCTGAACACCCCTCACACCCAGCAGAGGCAGCAGCCCCCTGACTGGCTGGTATGTGGCTTTTAAAAGCAGCGTGACTGCTGTGGAAGTCAAATGCTTTGCTAGAACTCTCCTGCGAACAGCAGCGTGCCTCTTCAGTACATGTTTAAATGCCTGGCAGCATCCAGCTGGTGGAGCTGATGACTTTGCTCTAATTTGGACTTCTATCTCCCCAACACAGGGCTGTTTGTCATACTTGATCCTTAACAGGAGCTTTGCAGCATGCCTGCAGGCAGAGCAGCGAGGGCAGTGCCAGCAGCTCACTTGGTGCAGGGTGCCTGGAGAGCAGCAGAGCTGTGCCATGCCTGGGAAAGCTGGGCTGGAGCAGGACATGCCTGTACATGAAGGAAGCATTAGCACTGTGCTCCAGCCTTCATGCCAGTATCAACCTCTGAGTACATGTCTACAGCCCCACAATTACTTCCCCCTGCTATTCATGAGGCCAACAAATGCATGGCTGTTAGGCAACAGGCCAGAGCTTTCTGAGGGGTTGCAAAAGCAGCACTGCTCCTCCCTCACAATGCCTTCTGTCAGGGGCTGAGTTATGAGATTCCTCACTGGCAATCAGGTTTTGGCTCTGAGCATGGTGGGGGGGAAGAGCAGAGCACGTGGACATGAGGAGACACATAGTACCTACCACCTGTAGAGCAGTGGGTGCACCCTCCTGTCCCTACCACAACCCGCTGGCACTTCGGTTCTCTTTCAGGCAGCCAAACTCTTCCCCTAACAGCAAGTGCTGTGAACACTGTGGGGGGATGTGGTACAGCAGGAGGGGCAGCCAGCACCCATCAGAACCCTCTGTACCCAGCTGCCACCAGAAACAAGGAGCAAGCATGGCAGGCAGCATCACTTCAGTTGTGGGGTGCAGGTGTTACCATGCCTGCATGACTTCAGAAGGGCAGGAGCTGTAGCTACCTGCTTTCCCTTTCCATAGGGAATAAATCCAGCCCTGGTAGTACACCAAGACATGCTCCTGGGAAACACACCCAGGGAAGTGTGTTATTTGCCCAGCTGCCCTTCCAGCCACAGACACTTCAGCTCAGAAGATAAGTGGAGAAGCAAAACAAGAACACAAGTGAACGTAAGTGGCTCTAGAAATTTATTTTCAGAGCTTAATGCTTCACCTAGGATTAAAATACTTAGTACTAGAACTAGATGAGTATACAGGCAACAGCATTACTTTCATGCACTGACAGAGACCAGTTTGCTCATGCCACTGAAGTAGGATCTTTCCCGTTCACTCATCACTTCGAAATGGAGGGGTCGTCTACAGAAGTTACACTCAGCTGACGAGTGCGGTTTCAGCTCCAGCCCAACATCCTTCCAGGTAGCCAGCAGCTTTTCTGTTACAGAAAACAGAAAAGTTAACCACAACTTAAGATGGCAGAATGCTTCAGAGAAGCATCAGCATACTTGCTCTCCTAACAAAGGAGGAAGGGTAATAGGAATTCATCATGGTGTAGTTTAGCTCAAGCAGGGTGACTGGGCTGCGACCAAGCCTCAGGTACCCTCCCAGCACCTCCACTGCCAGCATCGAGCAGTAGCTACTTTTCCCAGACAGACCCACGTTTAAGATACCTTAATGGCTCATTCACACAGAGCAGACTTCTCTGCACCCCACATAACAGAGGGAGGTTTTTTTGGACAACACACAGAGCAGAGCCCCAGCAGTGGCTGTGAGGCTGTGACAGGAGGGATACAGGACTGTGCTGACCTTGCATGCTCCATGGGAGGTCGCAGCGTGCTGGCCTTCCCATGTCATGCTTCAAGTACTGTGTTCTGCAGCAGTGGAAAGACACTGTCTGGCTGCTGACATCTAAAGCTAAGTCTATTTCCTAGTCTTTCTACCAGGACTGCCTGGAGAGCCTGGTATTTTCACTGCACCGATGAATAGCTGCACACAATCCACTCACCAAGGAAGTAACTCATCATCTGGGGTGTGTGGTGAGGCGTAGGGGCAATACGTAGCAGCTCTTCTCCGCGGGGAACTGTGGGGTAGTTGATGGCTTGGACGTAGATGCTGTGCTGACTCATCAGCTTGTCGCAGATCTCTGTATTTTTAGCAGCATCTGCAACCTGAAGTTCAAAGTTGTAAGTTACAAGATCGGACCAAAAAAAAAAACCACAAGGAGGCAGAATTGACTGCCCAGCTCAGCCAGCCCCAGGATACAAGCGGCCTCGGGCCTCTAGAGAGCATACACATCAAAAAGGTAGACTAGAAGCCTGTGCTGTGAGCCCTCTGGGCGTAAGCACAGCACTGCAGCCTCTGATACCCAAACTCTTTGACTGGCTCATGACCAGTTTCATTTCTCTCTGTACACAGAATGTGGTTTCATAAACTTACTCTGCTTTACAACACTTAGAGCAGGCTGAAGCCAGCTTAAGCTAGACTCCTAGCACACGGGTTTAAACTCTGCAAGTGTTAATTAATACTCAAGAGTAACGAGGTCAGGGCGAGGAAGACAGGCACGACAGCCCTGCATCGGCAGCAGCCCCAGCACTCACCCTGATTGGAATGATGTGACTGGGGCAGTGCACCACGGGAAGCCCCGCATCCATCAGCATCTGCCTCATAAGCTTCACGTTGCGCTGGTGCTGGCGCCTGAGGACCTGCCCCTCGGCGCTCTTGAGAGTGCGGACGGATTCCAGCGCGCCGGCGAGGAGCATGGGCGGCAGGGACGTCGTGAAAATGAAGCCGGCAGCGTACGAACGAACGGTGTCTATCAGAGAACTCGTGCTGGAGATATAGCCTCCCACACAGCCAAAGGCTTTGCCTGAGGGAGGAGGAGAGGTAGGTTACCTCAGCTTACTCTCTGCCCAGCAGAATGGCCTTTCACTTGAAGGCATTAATTAGTCTGACTACATACTTAATGGAGGCACGGCAGGCAATAATTCTAGCTGTCCCCTTTGCTAATCTTGCTTTTACTCAGCACGTGTCACAGCTTTGTTTTCAAGCCAATCCTAATAAGACAAATCCAGTTACTGTTCAGCAAGGACTCTGTCCAAGCACTCAAGTTCTGATTTTGGGAAAGACCTTCTAAATCCAAATCAAACACAGACTTCAATGGTGACCCCAAGAGATCACCACTATGTCCCTGCAGATTTAAAATTAATCTGTTCCAGAGATGCTAGAAATAGCCTAGGAGATCCTAGGAAATCTAAGGAGTGTACTGTCATGCTGTGTTGTTACTGTGATGGCACTGTCAATACCAGACCCCCTTTCCAAATGTTGAGGAACCAGAGCAGCATAACATAGAATCATAGAATCACAGAATGGCTGGAGTTGGAAAGGACTCTCAGAGGTCATCTAGTCCAACCCCCCTGCAAGAAGCAGGGACACCCCCAACTAGATCAGGTTGCTCAGGGCCTCATCCAACCTGGCCTTGAACTTCTCCAGGGATGGGGCATCCACCACCTCCCTGGGCAACATGTTCCAGTGCTCCACAATGCTCACAGAAAAGAACTTTTTTCTAATATCCAAAACACAAGTAGGGTGTCAGGGAATGCTTCCATTTCTATGGATTTGTATCCCAAGATTGTAAGTTTCATAAGCCATGAGCTTTCCTAGTTGGTTTTATTTATGTGCTGGAGGCTGTTTAAACAACTTCCCAATTTACAGCACTGAACTCACTCCTAAGCCTGCATTCCAACTCAAGATAATAGCAGTTGCTTCAGTTCTTGCCAAATCTCTTTACATAACTCCCCATCTCAAGTTTCTGCATTAGGAACACTCCATTTCACATAAAAGAATCAAGTACTACTAAATATAGAGTACTACCCTACTGGCTTTCTCACCTGAATTTATTCTCTAGTTGTGTAACATGCCACTGAAGGACTTTTTGCTAGCTTGTTTATAGAAAACCCCACAATGCTACCTTAACTGGTTTGTAAGGCAGCCTAAGTAGCTTAACACAAGCTTTTCCAACTGTGGGACATACTTAAATCCTTTAAACAGACTGATTTTTGAGTTAACCCACTTAATTTGGCTGCTCAGAAGCTTTGCTCCTGTTCAAGTGCCAGGCCATGCATACCAAGCGTTCCAGAGATAATGTCCATCTTGTGCATGATTCCATCCCGGTCTCCTATACCGCCGCCTCGAGCTCCATACAGCCCCACAGCATGCACTTCATCCACAAAAGTGATTGCCCCGTGCTCATGGGCCACATCACACAGCTCTTCCAGAGGACAGACTGCACCTAGGAACAAAAAAGCAGCAACTGGCAGTTTAGGATTCCCTGTACCCCCCAAACACCCTACAGTTCACCTAAGTTCTCACAGCACTGTACGCTTTTTGACCTAAAAACGCAGCTGTTTGAAGCACCAGCTGCACAAATAAGAAAGGTTTGACCTCAACTTACCATCCATTGAGTGGACAGTTTCAAATGCAACAATTTTAGGGGTGGAGGGATCGGACTTCTTCAATAGTTCTCGAAGATGGTCAACATCATTATGGCGAAATATGTGCTTCGGCACCCTGCTGTTTCGGATGCCCTGGATCATGGAGGCGTGGTTCCCAGAGTCAGAGTAGATCTCACAGCCTGAGGGAACAGCTCAGTTACACTTTAAGTACAGAAAGTACTGGCTGATTCCCTGCACTGTTTTATGTATGGGAAGTGTTCAGGCAGCAAGGTTCTAGAAAGTTAGGCTCTTGATCAATGAGCAAGATACGGATCAAAGTAAGATTAATAGGCTTGTTTTAGGCACTTAAACTTGAGCTTAAGGAAACACAGAAGGTTTTCCCAAGTCGTGAATATTTTTGTCTAACTCTCCCACCTTCCAAAGCTGAAGAGAGAAAAGTTCATGCCCACAAATGGGAGGACACCAAATTCCTGCTGCTTCATTTTTCCAGTGGCATTTAAATACAAGAGCAGAAGTGACTGTGCTTTCTGTCCAATTCGTTCTGCAGTTCCCAGCTCTCAGTAGGCTGCTACTACTATTTCCACAAGTTAACCATATTTGAGTATTGCTTTGGGGTTTTTAACTGCCACTATACCACGCTGACCAAGTAGGACAAGTCCTTAAAGGCAGTAAAATCTGCCCCCAACTGCTTAGTGGTTTTGTAGTAAACAGGGGTCTCAGTTTGAGATCTCACCTGGCAGCATCTTAGCGAGAGTGAAGAGGGTGGAGTCATTGGCTACAAAGCAAGACGAGAACAACAGTGCTGCATCTTTTCCATGAAGATCAGCTAGTTCTTTCTCCAGGTCAACATGAAATTTACTTGTTCCCGAAATATTTCTTGTGCCACCTGCTCCAGCACCATGCTGTTTCAGTGTATCCCTACAGAAGGCCCAGAGAGAAATCAAGTGTTACTCACAGATGAATGGAGGACCTTTGCCAAAAACGTTCTAGTATATGATCAGAATTACTCTGAAAAGAAACGAGCTGCCTTTGAGCAGCCTGTGCTACTCGAGGATTCAAGAAGCCAAGAAATGAGTTATACCCAGCTTATCTGGTAAAATTTGGGGGCTTTTAAGAAAAAACCAAGGAGCTGGGTCAGTGACTGCACAGTGCCCTGTGGCCTTGGAGTTAAACACTAAGTTACCCACCCCCACCCAAGACAAGAGTGTAACGTTAATTATACACCAGGACTACTACCGGAAACAGCTTACGTATCAGAGTACAGGAGTCAAGCCACCAGAACCCTTCCCAAAAAAGCTTCTGCTGGGCACTACAGGTTGAAACTGCCCCAGAAGTCTATGGCACTACTCACATAACTGCTCCACACACGCGAGGGTGGCGACTCATCCCCAGGTAGTCATTGCTGCACCAGACAGACACCTCTTTCTTGGTGATCAGAGAATCAGTATAGTCATCTGCCATGGGGAAGATCTGTGCCTTGCGGTTCACCGTCTTGAACACTCGGTAGGTGTGATCCTTCTTCTTCTCATCTATCTTTTTCTCAAAAAACTGATCGTACTGGAAGGTGGACACAGCTGAAATGGGATGAGCCTTAAGCACACAGGAAATAATCACAAGAGATCAGGCCAGGGGAAGGTGTTGTTAGGCAATCTTACATTTTGGCAAGTTATCCTGAAGAAGATGAGAGACACTTTCTGGTCTTTGCTTCAGCACAATATCCTTGAACCTCTTGAGCAAGCCACTCCGCTCTCCTCCCTCAGCCTCAATGTTCCTCACTGTGGTAGCAGTTGGTACTTTGGCAAAACCTGTACACAGACAGAATGTAATACATTCCAGTAAGGTCAGTCAGTTTGAAACAAAATTATATTGAGTTCAGCAAAGTAAACATTAAGTAACTTCAAGGCTTCACTTTTTAGGAAGCATGTACTTGAATCCACATGTCCCTGTTAGGGTCAACTATTTTATCTGCTCCATTTTGCACTGTAGAAGACAAAATAAAAGCTGTGCTAATCCACAGCAACACAGCATGTAATGTCCTTAGGATACATTTGATTCATGGTGACTCAGAACATGAGTGTTTAGAGCTACAGCACTTATCTGAAAGAGAAGGTGCACACCTAACTGAACACAGCTCTAGTTCACCTCTTCCTTCCTGGTCCTAGCACTTTGTTCAGTTAGCACAGATTTATTTTTTTAAGCTATGCCACAGCAAAACAAACAGAGAGTAAAATAAGCTTCCTGAGATACACAGCACAGCTGTTCTGATAATGGTGAGAAGTTCCTTCCTCTTAATGACAGCCCTTCCGCATCAGGGCCAGTTAACACCCCTTAGTTCCGTGAAGGAACAATTAATAAGCCCCACGACACCACTTTTGCTTGCTTTGCAGTGGGGATTCGTGCTGGTACTTGCCTAGTACCTCAGTGGTTTCTTCCACCAATGTCTGCTGAAGATCTCTTTGGTTCTAAGCATCTGCTTTGGGTGCAGTTGCAACAACTCCATTCACACACTTAGAGCCACACTACCAAGATACGGCGTGTTGCATCCCCGCACCCAAAGCACCCAGAGGAAGCGCTGCACAACGCTGTAGGTATGCCACTAACACCCACATTCTCCAACAGTTTTTTACTCCAGTCTCCCATAACCTTACCCACACAACTTACACTGTGGCTGTTAGATTTGGCACACTTAAGTCAGACATCAGAAGCTCCCAGGTGCTTCAATGCACAGGGTACATACCTTTCCTGTCCGCCTGCATTTCGTGCACATCCTCCTGGAGTTCTAGGCTGGCTTTGCAGAAAACATTACTGTTCTTGTGATTCATCTCAGCTGCCAGGAACGGGCATTTGGTAGCAGAGCTCTGACTAGCAGCAGCAGGAGGGTGCCCAGCGGGTGTGTGGGTTCCAGCTGTACTCTGTTGGGTCACCTCTTTGGCATTTTTGGCCTCTGAAGATGGGGCAGAGAAAGGAAAGCACTTCAGCTTCATAATTTTAACACAGTCATTTAAGCTTTTCCATCCATTACCTTCACTGCTAATGTGGCACAAGCCATTCAGAACTATTTTATGAGCAGGCACATTTGACTCATACAAACACGAAGTCCCAGCAGCACCCAAGGGACATCTGATTTGAAATCCCTGGACGTAGCACTGTGCCCTCTGAGGGGAAAAATACCTCTGTCACCCCCAAAGGGTGACTTTCTTCGAGTCCAGCTATTTCCAGCCAGCAGCCCTCCCTTCGCTGCAAGCCTCGGCACCAGCGCCAGAGTCAGGCTCCCCGAGGAATGCTGCGGGGTGGGCTGAAGAGCTGCTCAGGCGTCAGAAACCCCACCTCCCGGAGCCGGGACTGCCGATCGCCCCC
>VXBZ01008625.1:266394-319429 GCA_013399135.1 Heliornis fulica
GAGGTGGGGGGAGTTGGGGTTGTCGGTGGCTGTCGGGGCGCCCCGCGGCGTGGCGGGGATGGAGGGACAGGGAGCTCCCGGACGGCTCCCAGGGCGCCCCGAGGAGCCGGAGGAGCGGACGGGGGTCCGTGAGAGGGGGCAGAGGAGGAGGAGGCGGCGGGGCTTGCCCTAGTCAGGGTTTCCCCTCAGCTTCCTTCCCAGAAGCGCTGGAGCCCCTTAGGCGCAGGACAGCGGCCCCGGGGCTCGGCCCTTGGAAAGCACGGCCTGGGGAATCCCGGCGCCGCACAGTCACGCCCGTGGGTTTTCCTCCGCCGCGGGGCCGTGCGCAGGGGTCACCTCACGGTGGCACGACGAGCCCCGCTCGCCGGGGCTGCGGCCCGCGGGAATCGGCCGGATTCTCTCTCTGCCATGCTCAGATTTCCACCCACCACCGCTGCAGCCTGGTGCCGTGTCCTGGTTCCTGGAGATAAGGCTTGCGAGAAGCACAGCAGCGGGTAAAATGGAATCCTGCGTCCTCTGGCTGGCAAGGGACATGAGAGTGCTTCTGTTTGAAAGAATGTTTAGAGGCGGGTGGTGGTACACGGAGCGCTCCTTGTACACCTGCCCACCTGAGCTGCAGTGGTGGGGTTAGTTCCTGCAAGCACACACCAGCTGCTGAAGTGGGGGAAGAATGGAGAAGAAAGATGACGGCGCATCTCTCCCCCTCACCTTGCGAAACCATGATTTCACAGAAGACAGTACTGCCTCTTTCTGCCTGACAGCCCTCGGCTTGCTGAGAGCTGGCTCGGGCACTTTGGGTGGGTTTTGAAACAGGTACTGAGTTCTGAGGAGAGCTCTCCCAAAGCTCTCTCTTCCTCAGCTTGTGTCTTGCCTGTGGTTGTGCAGTTACTAGGAGGTGCTTGTGGAAGGTTAGTTAAGGAAATAGAAAGCCTACGTATGACTGTGGCTGCTGGACTCAAGTTTGGATCCAAACAGCACTCAGAAAGAATTGGTCAGTATTTAGGTGTTGCAAATTAATCTTTAGATAACCCCTCTGTCAGAGGGCAGGGCGAAGACCAGCAGGATATTTGCCTCACGCTCCTCGTCACCACCTCGCTTTGAGGATGCTGGCTGCGTATGTAATCTTTGTGAGTAGATCAAGAGGAAGGCAACCTTAAACCATAGTCAAACAGCAGACTTGCTGTCAGCTCTGGTGTGTTACTGTTCTGAGGTAGGAAACAGGACAGAGTTCTGCCCTCACGTATCCGCATGGGGCCCTGAGAAAAGTGGATAGATATTTACAAGGCAAAGGCATGGGATCTGGGTTTTAGCAGGGCTAGATGGTTTTTTTTAGATACAGTTCACTTTTTGCTTATTAGGAATTTCAGACAGCAGTGTTCAGTAAGTCTCAATGCTCAAGTCTTAATTTGTTATTCCAGCAATGCAATGCAGAAGTTACCATTAAGAAACAGACTGTTATCAGTGAGCATCACTAAACTAGATTTATGCTAGTTTTAATTTGTTCTGTAAATAGATGATTACACTAAGCCCCCTTGCTTACCCCTTACCCCTTTAAGGTATTTGACTAAAGCCTCTATAGCAATTACATTTGCTATATACACCAGGACAGTGCTTCAGGTGATAAGTTCAGTTTCACATTACTGCTGCCCCCTTTCCCCCAACCATCAAAACTTGACTCCTTACCCTGAAACTTTGTATTATATCAGTTACTTAAAAAAAAAAAAAAAAGAGGAAAGGTTCACAAGGTTCTACCACGTAAAGTGCCTGGACCTCAGGGAGGCTGCACTCCCGTGCTCCTTGGATTAATTTAACAACAGGAGTCAAGTCCCATATGCTCGACTTACTGCATGTTGTTAGTCTTTTCCTGCTCCTGCTACTGTTCTCTTACTGTCTGTGGTTTCTAGCCAAGAGGCACAGAGGGATTACTTGTTGTAAGAGGCACCAGAGAGTGCTGTGCAGGTACTGGCAGAGCACTGCGACCGGCTGCGGAGCTCTTCTCTGCAGACATGGGCCACAGCAGCTTCAATCCCACAAAAATATCATTATCTTCCTTTATCCTGATAATCTTAACAGCATTGTACCATGCCATGAGGTGGAGGCATGAAGTACACAGCCTCTTGCTGGAATTCAGAAACTGACAGTTCAGTATTCCAAAGCACATGTGAATCCTGAGCCCCAAAGAGCTTCTGGGTTGTTTTTTTTTTACACAAGTGTAATTCAAGGTTGGCAGCTGAGACACAGCAACCTTGGCTACAGCACAGAGACCTCCAAGTGTCATGTCAGACTTTCATGTCAGACTTTCCTACAATCTGTGCCATTAATCAGATCCTGCAATAACACTGCTTTAGAACTTGATTTTGGTGAATTTGTTTAGCCTTGAGGATGGCAGGAGTTGTGCAGAGCTCAAGAGCAGTGGAATGACATTAACTTGACCCTCACCTTGGAGAGCTGCCGAAGGAACGTGTCCTTGTCAGTGCACAGAAACGGCTGTGAGCTCTGCGGCCAAAGAGCAGGGAAAAGTCAGGCAAAAAGGGTGTCTTGTCAACTTCTCTGCTCGTTTTCTCCCTTTGGTAGTACTGCCAGATCTTACATGTTGAAGGTGAAGTAAACACTAATAAAGCTGCCATTAATTAAAATTTCAGCCAGCTTCTGTGGTTTAATTAAATGATATTTAAAGATGTTAATTGTGGCAATCTTACAGGGCTCAGGAGAAACTATCACCAAGTGCCATGCAGATGGTGTTTGCTGCACTGCAGGAGGAGGAGTTCAGCCTTCCACAAGGGATGGCACCTTAGCAGCCCAAGGGGAAAGAGGGAGCCCATCCCCTGGGAGAGAGAGAGCAGGAGAGAGAGTAGCCTGTCTGGGGAGAGGCACTGACTGCCCGTGACTGTGTGAAGGGCAGAGTAGCATGTCATAAAGGAGTGAAGTGGTTTAAGCTGGGGGATAGGATTGGGGTGCCAGAGTTTAGGCTGGAAGATGGGTAGGTCCCACCACTTTTGGGGGCGGTACCTGAGATGCAGGGTACCAGACGGACTCAGCGGAGGAAGCTGGGTCTGCCTGAAAGGCCCATCTGATGCAGAGGTTTGGGAAGGGAGAACTCTCCTCTGCCTGAGAGCCTCTGCTCATTTTAGTTTTTCTAAAGCCCATTCCATTCTGATGATCTGTTTCTCTGCTAAGTTCCAGGGAGGGGGAAAGGTTAAATTCCAGGAGTTTGGGAGATGGGAGAAGCCATACAAGGTGCTTCCCATAGAAACATTGAAACGGAGAGGGGGAACCCTCTGTCATGGGGTCGAGTTGGTCTCTGCAGATGTGTGTGCAGGGTTGCTGCTGGAGATGGCCTCTTTCCATGTTGCTGGTTTACCATGCAGGCTCAGGTGTAAGTTACCTTCAGTGCTTCCTTCCTGGCACTCTTCTCTCAAGCTTGTTTTGCCCAAAATTTCTGGAAACAGAACTTGATTCCCAGGTTTTTAGCCTTCATTTGGCCTCCCATCTGTGAGCAGTTAGCTCCTTTTGTAGAATTTTAAGGGAATTTCACGTTTTTAAGAGAGCATTTAGACACTTCAGCAGGAAAGGGTGAGTCAAAACCCCTCTGCATACAGCCTGTCCAAATGAATGCATTAACTCTATCGTTGGGAACATTTAATCCCTTTTGCCCACTTCTGAAGTCAGAGCTGCACATATTCCTAATTTTTTCCCACTCAGCCAGTGTCACAAAGGGCGAGCCAGAAAAACAGTTCCCCCTCCCCATGTCCAAGCCACTGTCTATATTGAGATCTGAATTTTCCAAGGGAGTGGATGTGATCCTGACATCTGGATATAATCCAGACTCAAATTCCAGGCTTAGATCTGAGAACTTCCACCTCCGGTCCTGAGATCAGCAGTTCTTAGAACTTGGTTTACCTTTTAAGGCAAAACTCAAGATTTGTGATGATAGCTGCATAGTGAAAATTCTTCCCATGATGAACTTCTTTAGCAGATTTTCCTCATTTGGACCCAGTCTCATCTCTACATGACAGGAAATCTCATTTCTCTCCAGGACCCTCTAATCGATAGAGAATTTGACTGAGCTGGAAGAGCTGCTGAACATGTGACCAGTTGCAGAGGGACTGAGCAGCACCCCTGTTTCACAGACACGTGCCAGGCAAGCTTCTTACCCACCTCATGCAAACAGGAGCTGAGTTGGTTTTCTCCCCAATGTAATGCATGTCTTCTAAAATTCATGAAGCACCCATGGGTCCACACAAGGGTGTTGGGTCAGGGGGCTTTTGCCCATCAATGCAGAATGTGGTGTCTTAGCAAAGTCCTGTTACAGGGGTGTGATGAGAGCTCAGTTGAGCCAGCAGAAGCTGTTGCCACCCTCCTACAAGGGACCCTGCTGCTGAGGGGTACCACTCCCCAGTGGGGCTGCCGCAGACCATGTGATGAATGCAGCCAGCAGTGGTTTATCTGAATCCCAGAATTCCTTGACATCTCTCCACTTGCTTTAGATACAGAGAATCCCACAGTAGTCTCTTTTTGCACCCTCGGGTTTGTCTTGCTTTGTGCAGCAGGAAATCATGCAGGAATACTTCCAGTCAGTGTGAGCTTTGCCACATCTGCAGTGATTTGCATTCACACCCTTGTTTGCCCCTCTCACCTTTTCCTCATCCTCATAAAAAGAACCAGTAGACTCCAACCAGTACATTTTGTTAGGATTATTGCTGGGCTTGTCATTTTTTCTTGTGTATCTCTACCCTTATTTCTCCTCATTAGCTGCCTGGCCAGAGACACCACCTTCTACATCCAGTTCAGGAGCTGGAACTCTCTGTGCAGGCAGCTGAGAGTGAAGTACCTTCAGGAAAGTAAATCTGAGTGCTCACTGTATCAGTGTGGAGAGGGTGGGGAAAAGACTTAGGGCTGAAGTGAGAGCTCTCTAGAACTCTCTCTAGCCGGTGCTTCCAGAAGAGGATTAAGTAGATAGCCTGCTCCCCTCTACCTAGCAAGGGCAGCCGACAGAAGGGAGAAAAAGCCAAACTGGAGAGAAAAAAGTGGATGTCTCTTTGTCTGAATTTAAATGCTTCAGGCCCAGAGAGACACCCAAGTCCTGTTTATATGGTAAAACATCTTTTCTACTCCAGGTAGCTCTAGTGAGCTTCTACTGCCGCTCCTATCTATGTAACTGTGGGAATTGTCAGGAAGGTAGAAGTCAGGGCAGAGGCAGGATTGTCAAGTCCTTGAAAACCAGAAAGTGACCCCCAGCAATGAAAAATGCTGTGCTGGAGCCCCTGGGAGTTGCTTTTAAAGCAGTGTCAGTGTTAGGACTTTTCAAGCAGAAGGTTGCTGGAGATCAAGGGCAGTCCCTGTTCTCTCCCTTTTCCCTTACTAAAGCGTACTGGTTTTGCCTGGGATTGAGTTATTTTTTCTTCATAGCAGCTTGTATGGGGCTGTGTTTCTGATTTGTGATGAAAATAGTGGGGATAACACATGATGTTTTAGTCATCGCTGGTCAGTGTTTGCACAGCGTCTGTTTCTCCCACTGCCCTGCCAGTGAGTAGGCTGGGAGCACACGAGAAGCTGAGAAGGGATGATCCCAACTGTCCAAAGAGATATCCCACACCATATGACACAGAGCTCAGTGATAAAACTGGGGGGTTGGAGGTTGGCTGGGGCTGCTTGAGGTTGCTCAGGAGCTGGTGAGGCATCATCAGTCGGTTGATTGTGAGCAACTGTTTTCTTTTGTACCACTCGATTTTCCTGAATTTGGTTTGGGTGTTTGTCTCTCTTTCCTCTTTTGTTTATTAAACTGTTTTTAGCTCAACCCACAATTTTTTGCACTTTTACCCTTCCAATTCTCTTCCCCCATCCTACTGGTGTGTGTGTTTGGGGAGGGGGGAAGGCGTTGGGTGGTGGTATTTGCTGTCTACTGGGGTTAAACCAGGACAAAAAAAATCACCTCTCTGACTTGTATACCTGTCCCTATGACCTGTATACGATGCCTTATGAGGCAGTGGTACATACAAGCATCCTCCCTCCTCCCCAGTCACTCCAGACTCAGTTGGACATGGTGAGTTAAATCCTTTCTCTAAATTCATGTAGATTTGTTTGTCAGAAGGGAGATTCCCTGAGTAGACAGGGTTTTAGTCAGTAGTGTTTCCTGCAGATGTGTGTGTTACCAGGTGTAGAAATACAAATAAGATTGCCTTTACCTCTCTGAAATAGGGATCCAGTGAAGTCCTCAGAGTCCCCAGTCTCGTTTGGACTGGTGAAAATGATGGAATTTCACCTTAAAAAAGTCTACTGAATGTACAGTACACCTACAAGCAAGGCTGCCTGCTGTGGTTTGTTTCAGCAGAGGCTCATTCTTCTCTGATTTCTTCTGCAACAATTGGTACTTCAGCAAAGTAAGGAGACAGAGAAGCATCTCAGAATGAAATGCCTGCTGATGACTTGAGAAGATGGGAGAGAATCCCCCTCCTGACTAGACCTGAGCTGGGAATTCCTGTGTGGGTGTTATCTTGTGAACAAGCACACAGTGAAGCAACAGGGCTCTCCTGTTACCTGGGTGGCTTTTCTTCTTATCCAGCTATTCCATAGCATTAGATGCTGCTGTTATTGAGACAGTCTTAAGAACTGTCTTGTAGAAAGCAAGCAATAAACAGCGGCAAGTGTAACGCAGTTCTGATCCTTCATTGTTTCCATCAACGGTCAGGGAACCGCTGCAGTTGTTATGGTTGATGTTAGTTGTATAGTCAGCTAGAATTAGCTCTTTGAAAGAAACAATCCAAAAGGAGGAGAGGGAAGTGGCCAAGCAGTACAGCAGAAGGATGTTTCACATTGAAGTGGAGATGTTCCAGATGTGAAAATATCATGGAAGTGTGTGGCAACAGGGGCTATGATACCTCACAGGGCCAAATCCTCTCCTGTGAGTGGGAGGCGAGTCTGTCACCACATCCAGAAAGCTGGAAGGATGAATTACAGCCTTCTTGGTGTCCCATCTCCTTCCTCTGCAGATCTTTCCATCTCCCAGTGTAAGTGTCGATGCGTTCTGCCCATGGGGGTTGCTGTGCTGTTTTGCAACAGCTCTTGTTACTTAATGTTTGAGGTGCAAGATGTGTTACTCCTCCTCACTGTCTAAAGATTATAGATAAAGTTAGAGGGAAGTGATAAGGCATTGAAATGAGAAGAGAAGGGGTCAGTGCTGAAATGTGATGGGAGGAAATTGGCACATCAGACCTGCAAATGTGAACTTGGGAGCTGCAGACTAGGGCGACTCTGTGACATATTCAGGTTATTCAAGTATGTGAGGCTTCCATTCCTTGTTTGCCTTTGTACCAAACTCTCCCCAAAGCTGGCAAGAGCCCTCTTTGCAGTGTGGTACAGACAGCCTAAGTCATGCCAAACTCTGGGCTCTACTTTCAAGGCTCCTGGGCTGCTCTGCCCACCAGGCAGCACAGGCAGTACCAGGAGGAGGAGCGAGGGTCAGCCAGGACAGCTGGGATGGGAGGTTTCTTGGCATACCGTGACCCCACAGGCAGCTTTTTCTGCAGTGGAGTTTATTTGACCTGATGGTTTCACAGCTGCTTTGAACACCGTTCCAGCAGTGCTAGAGGACTCAAAGGGGCAAGTTTTAAAAGGCTGTGACTTGGTGAGCTGAGCAGACCCAGTCTTGTCAGGTGTGGGCTTGGGGTGGTGGTAATGGCTGGAAAACGCAGTGTTCTTGTAAATCCAGGAGACGTCGGAGAGGACCTGGAGTCTCTCCCATCTTGTCAGGAATCCTTTGACTTATTCAGGCAAGATGCACATGATTTCTCTTGAAAGTGTCATTGTCTCAGCCCTGGGTGAAGTGCATAAAAGCTGATTGTCCTGGAACAGGTGGAAGTGACAGACATTGCATAACAACGAAGGCTGAAAGGGAGAAATCAGCGGAGAAATTAAGACTGAAATAGCAAAAATACAAACCCAGGGTTAAGTCATGCCCAGTTTCTCATGTTGAGTTGGATGTAAGAGCAAACTGAAGGGGAATAGAGGGTTAATGGCTTAGCATTAGCGATGGATCATGTGATTGACCTGTGCACTGTGGTTTTATGTGGAGCTCTGCTAATCTTGTGGAGCTTTCATATACATTAGAAAAGCTTCTCTCTTCACACTTGCAAGTTGCAGTGCTTTGCCCAGAAATTCCTGCTGCCATCTCACAAGCTCCTAGAAGAACTAGAGTATAATTCTGATGTTCAGTTTGGTTTTTTTTTAAATACTCCCAATCTTGATTTTTAAAGACATCACAAATCTCCATTTCAAAGCTTAACTTGAAAAAGCAATTTAGAGTTCATGTTCTCACAAAGTCACATCTTGTTTCCAGTGTAAAATTCGATGCCAATGAAAAACCGTAGTAATTCAATGTTTGGTCAGGAGACCTCTCCAGAGATACCCCCCTCTTGGCACTGGTAAGGGATGAATGATCACATAGGGCTGAGAATAAGGTGAGGAGGGGTGGTGGCTCTATGTGGAGAGGTAATTTGGGGTGAAAGGTAACTGATTCTCTCCAGCCATCGGTAGCACCAGCAAACGTTCAGATCTGGGTTTCAGCGTCAGCTGAGCAGTTTCCCTGAGAGCCCTGCTGCCAGTTTCGTACTGCTGCTGTTTGGCACTTTGTGAATGCAGCACAGCTGACAGGTATGAGTTCTGTGTTTCACAAGTTGGGAGGCTGTTGTGTTGCCTTGCAACGTTTTGCAGCAGCCCATTCGCTACTTGAGGGTTAATTCTTCTGCTGGAGGGTGCAGAGCCATCTCTGTGTCTGGGTGGGTGCGAGGTAGGGCTTGCTTGCAAGCTGTGTTTGGTGAGGCAACGATGTGCTGGAAGAAGTGGGGTTGGGGAGAGGTGTTATGCTGGGCAGCACACACTTACTAAGGCCAGGCTCTGAGCAGACATTCATCCTGTCCAAGCTGCAGCAGGGGCGAGAGGCTGTCGCAGAGGGTTGAAGTACGTGGGAGTGCAGCAGCCACCACTTCATCCAAAAAACAGAAGCCAACAGCTCTAATACATGAAAATATCTCAACCCTCTGGATCCTTCTAGTGCTGAAATCCAGAAGGGTCCTCAGAACTTGTGTAGCACCTACTCTTGCATTTTGGCTGAAGGAGGCACGGAGCTGGCGGTGCTTGCCCCAGTGAGCAAGTGTGCTACTCTTGTGCGGGTGAGAGGAGGGGGCAGGCTCTGGGCTGCCTTGTGAGCCGTTGGGACCACAGAATGCTCTGAGCTACCTGTGCTCTCTGTCCTGCTGCTCGGAGAGAGCAGAAACACCCTTCCTGGGTGTGCTCCAGCTTGATTCCCCAAGCTGCATGTCTGCTCTTCAGCAAAAGCCCTGTCAAGGTATATTTGCCGTGAAAGACGATGAGGTTTTGAGCAAGTAACTTACATTTAAAGCTCCAATTACAAGAGCAAATAAACTAGAGCTGCTTCCTGAGCTTGTGTTTTAATTGGAAGAAGTGATTTCAGTTCATCCTTCCCAAAGTCCTTGTGCTGTCTCTGGGGTTTGATATCCATGACCTAGTTTTCATGGTGTGATCTCGCAGCCCTGCAGTCCTTCGCTTGGATGAGGGAGAACAGCGTGTGTGTATGGTGACGACACGTACGCCTGGGGTTTGATTGCTCTGCTCTTCAGAGCTTCCTTGGGTAGAAATACTGGTTTGTGTTTACTTGGCAGCTCTTCTCCTTTACTACTTGTTCTGGTTTAATTGTGTAGAGCTGTCTGTTCCCTGGCGTGCTATGCGTTGTGCGTGTTGGTGACACAATGCCTTTGGGGTGGCAGTGAGCACAAGTGACACCTTGATAAGGGTCCCTGAGACATGGCTTTAGTACTGAGCTGCTCCCATCTCCCAATGTGTCAGTTTAGGACTTAGTCACATATCTCTCCTTTAAAAGAAAACTATTTTTAATGCTCCTGCTCTACACTGAGTCCTCAGAAGCCCTGTCAGGTTTTGTTGTTGTTGGCTGCTTTTTAATTGCTCAGGTAGCAGAAGCAGGGCTTGAAAACCCAATCAGCATTATCTCAGCTTATCTCCCTGCACCCGTGGATTTACACAGAGCAAGACACTCACAGGGATGACGTGAGGATGCAAAGCACAGCTAGCTGTAGGTGCCAGGGGCGATCACATGCACCTAGACTGGTCTCCCAGGTGGCTGCCATCCGTGCCCTGGGCTCTGCCACTCGCTGCCAGATGGGCTCTCCGCTGCCATGGTCAGGGACAGGTCTTGCTGCCATGTGAACACCCTGGCCATGCTGGCACATGACCTCTCCTAACTTCAGCTGCAGTTCCAGGCCCTTTTCTCCACTGGCCTCGATGCCGCTTTGCAGCATCCCTGTCTCAGGACTGTGACTGCCAGACCAGCATTTTAATTTAACCCTCTGTGGGTCTGAGACAAGGCCCATATCTCTCAGCTTCTTCCAGAGGGGCTGGAGGAAGTTACTTGAGATAGTACACCCTGGCACAGAGGGACGTGGGGGAGAAGAGCAGGGGGCTGGGACTCAGCTGTCCTGCAGGATTTGGTATGGCTCTTCTGATGGAGCCCCATGCCTGCCTGTCCCGGGGTGCTTTCAGTCCTCTCTCTCTCTCTCTTGTTCTGTGATGTATGTCTGAGTGGTTTGGGCCAGTAAATGGGCTTTGGGCTGCCGTCACTTCGTTGAGGAGATGGGCAGAGCTTGGTGTGTCCGTGTCTGAGAGCTTGGCAGAGAACAGGCTGGGCAAAGTGGCTGCTGCTGCCAAACAGGATTTTATCCCCAAACCTCTGGGGACTAGGCTGGGGTCTGGCATTACCCCTGGCCTGCTTTTGGGCTTAATGAGCTACCTTATTTGTCATGTTCCCCATGGCAGATAGGGTCTCTTTAGGATTAATTAAGGATCATAACTGTGACCTAGTTACCAGACTTGCACTGTTGTTACTGGAGCCATCGGGCTGTTTGCGAGAGCTTCTTACCCCGGTCTGCTCTGGTTACTCGCTCCCTATCTCCTCCCTGGACTGACTCTGAGCCCCAGGCAGGATCATGTTACATTCATTTCTCTAATAGATTCTTGCTGTAGCTTTGGGTCGGTAACCAGCTGCTTCCTGCCTACAGCATCGATGTGGGCATGAGGTATGCTGGCCTACATATCTCAGAGTGATGCCTCCTGCTTGGGAGCAGGGCCTGAAGAGGAGAGATCAGCTGCAGGATTTGAGGATGGTGCTGGAGATGACATCCTGAACAGGGCAGTCCCTGCTGCACTGCCTTAAACCACGCTGGTGCTGAAAGGATATCCCAGAGTCTCTCTTCTCTTGCTATTCAAATGCTTCTCATTTCCACTTTGTGCTTTATTGTACCAAACTTTAGGAGTGCTTCCCGTAAAGGAGCAAAAATTGTTAGAGCTGGAGAAGTAAACTGAGCCCAAGCTTTTCTATCCCTGCTTCTTGCCTGCCAGATTTCCAGGTAGGGCTGTGTTCCAGCCTGGACAATATGCTCTCATATTCCCGTGATCTGCAGACCTGCTACAAGCACATCCTTCCTTCAGCTGAGGAGGGGTTGCACCCCTCGTGGTGGGGACTTGTCACCTTCACATCTTCTTGATCTCTCCTTCCCTCCCTTTGATCTTCTTTGAGAGCTCGCTGGGCCCAGTGGAGTGAATCTCTCCCAGCCAGGCCATTGCACGGGCTCACAGCCTCATGTGTGGAGGCTGCACGTGGCACGTTTGCCTCTCACGTGTGGAGGGGCTTTGTTCCCAAAGGTCCCCTCAGTCTCCCTGTGGAGCTGGTCCTTAACTAGCCTGATGTTCTGCTCAAGGTCTGATCATCTTCCTGGTGGGATCCCAGCAGCTCCCGCTGATTTCAGACAGGAAAAGCATGAAGGAGGCTGCTGGGAGGGACCCTTGGGAAAGCAGCGCTTCGCTTTGTCCTCAGAAGCACACGCAGTGGGGGAGCTGCTTGGCTTTTCTCCTCTGCCTCAGAAAACATCTCTTGTGTTCCAGTGACCTGCTTACTATGTAGGTCAACATCACCTGGAAGGAAAACACACTTTCAAAAGTAGGAGAAATGTAGCGGGGTTCCCACAGAGCAGCTCCTTCTGGAAAAGCAGCGAGAGTTGCCCCGGGGGAGATGGGAGCAGAGGTGCCTGTTCCTCTTCCAGCCTGCCCTGGGCAGAGCAGTCCTAGAGGGGAAATTCTGAAGCTGGGAGGGCTGTGTGATACCCTGAAAGGAAATGGATCCATTGTGCCTTGTGATGGGAGAACAGTGCATTGAGGTCGGCAATAGGAACGTAACTGGAGTGCTCCGGGGCTGTTTGCCTTTGAATGACCTTCTTGGGCTGGGTTTTGGTCACGAGGAGGTAAAAAAGTAAAACTGGACCCAAATCAAATTCATCTCAGTGTTGTGCCACTGCCCTGGGGCTGCTCCACGCTGCTCGAAGCAGAGCTGACATGTCATGATACCCACTGAGGAAAGACAAAGCCCGTAGCATCAACTCCTGCCTGTAACCTCAGCAAGGGACTAATTGCTCTGTGAACAAGAGGTTTGGTGAAGTCCAACTACACTCACACTTGATTCTGATCCTTATATCCCTCACTATCCTCACTTCCCTCTCAGATCCCCTAAATATTGGCTGGCCTGGAGGCACCCTGTGCTACTTGGGGAACTGTGTGTGTGTGTTTTCTGGGCAGCCAGGCAGAGAGTTGCATCCTTGCTTTTACAGGAGCATGGAGCTGCATCCTTGGCTTTACAGGAGCATGGATGTGGCTCCTACCTGCTCTTTCCCTCAAAGCATGTAGAAATGTCCCTGGTTTGGAGGCAGCCAGGCTTGGCAGGTAGAGCTGAAATCACCCATGGGCTTTATTAGTAATCAAAGTGAGGCAACATGATCTTGCAATTGCTACCTTAGAAAAGGAGATTTCATACATGGCTGTCTCAGTGATGAACATGTGTATGGGAAGGTGGCTTGAACAGCGAGCAGAGGGCTCTGCACCCCTCTGCTGTTTGCTGGGTCCCCTCCCCAGGTCCCCATCACGGTTGGGTCGCTGCTCACTGTAGCAGGGCTGGTGGAGCTGGGTGCTTGTGCTCTTGCTGTGTTCCCCTCTGCTGAGGCCAAGTGTTTGAAGCTGCTCCAGCTGCAGGAGCTTCCTGGCACAGACTCGTGTTTGAAGGTGTGACTGACCTTTCCCTGGAATACAGGTTCTGCAGAGCTGCTTGTGCTGTTTCACATGGGTGCATCTCCTTCAGCCTTTGCTCCTCACCTTATGCCAGGATCTGCCATGGGGTCTGTAAAGCACATACATCTGTCAGTGACTGGCCTAGCCACCCTCTTCAGCATTGTGCTCTTGGTGATTTCCATGCAGTATGTGAAGATCTCTCTGCAGGTTCCAGTTCTGTGGTCTAACCCCAGGGTAAGCAGTCCCCATGTCTCATCATGCCACAGCAGTCCAGAGAGAAGTCAGCATAGGAATTGATACAGCAACAACATTTGGAACAGAATGACACTTTCTGCCCTGCTTTGCACCCCCCAGAGCAGAGTGTTAAAGCAGGGAAGCAGATGTCTCTTAGATGGAGGCACTGCCCTATGATCTGCCAGCGTGCTGCAGACACCTTGGAAGTCTTACTCAAGATGTAGGATTAGGGTAAGTTCCTAGCACAAGATTTTCTGAGTTGGACAGGCATGCCCCGAGGCTGGGACTGTCACGTTGGCTTGATGGGTCCTTGTGCAGCAGGGCTGCGCCGTGCTGTAGGCAGCAGAGTGCTGGTGCTGTCACGTACTTGTGGTGAGAACGTCAAGGGCAGCCTGTTATCTTTGTCTGGAGGAAGGGTTTGATTGGAAGCTGTCTCAGAAATGTGCAGTTATTGAATGAGTTGCTCCCTCAGGATGTTTGAGCCATGGCCCTACATGTGCCAGGTGCACCTGTCGTGGGCAGGCATGTGGCTGGGCTGAAGGTGAGCCTGCCTCATCACAAGCTGTTTCTGATCAAGCTTGTAAATCACTCCCTGCATGGAGCAGTTCTCCATGTTTAATACATACTAAACACAGCCACAGCGGTGAGTCAAGCAGATCTTGTCAAGGCTGCCCTGTTTTTCCTCTTTTTGTGGGTTTGTGTTTTGTTGGGTTTTTTTTTTTTTTTTGGTGTGTTTTTGTTTATAAATTGAATCCACTGTGTCACAGGGCACAGTGCTATTTCCAGCACAATTGGTGGTGACAAACAGCTACCCAGGAATGGTACATATTGTGTGGTAGCTGGGGAGAACCTCCAGTTCCCAACCTCTGGCCTGTCTGGGACTTGTTGCCATGAAATTGTGGAACTTAATTAAAAAAATGATTTGGCTGTGAAAAAAAAATATTTTAGCCACGATTAACTGACTAATTACTTATGTGTGTCTCATTGTCTTCAGAATTTGGTGAGGCCGTGAATTTAGCAAATCTAGCTCGGGGTCTGCAATGAGCAGCGAGGGGAGCTGGTGTGGTAATGAATGGTGGTACTTTGCTGAGGGAGCAACGGGTGTTCTGGTCCAGGCATAAACCTGGTACCAGAGGGGAGCTTGAGACCTATGCAAGCAGGCTGGGGTTTGCATTGGGAAATGTCTGGTGTTGCTCTGGCTAAGAGATGAGGCCCTTGGACTTGACTTTTTGAGATAAAGGTGTTGGCAACCCTTGTCCAGGGCTCTCTCGTCACGGCTTTCTGTTGCGAGAGCGCATCTCCCATTTGCTCAACCCCACTTGGCTCATCTCAAGATAAGTGTTGACAGTGTTTAAGATAGCTTTTCACCCAAACCACAGGGCAGCAGTTTAACTGCTGCCATAGCCTCAGATGTTGCTGAACTATTGTGGGCAGTGGAAGGACTGTACTAAAACACGGAGACTTTTTAAAGCAAACACCAGCCTGGGTCTTGAATAATAACTAGGGCTGCTGGTGAGTTCACTGGTCCCACCAGTTACTTGTTTGGAATCTTCAAGTGTCCTATGAATTAAACAACTTTTACCTGAATTAATCTCCAAGTAGAGGGTGCTGGAAAGAGGAAAACACTTCAGCTGTTTGTGCTAAGAGCTGTTCGAGCTCTTTCCTGCACAACTCCACCCCGACAGTAAAGCAGCCAGGATACCCTCCTCACCAAGCCTTCATCAAGAAGAATGAGATGGCTTTAATTAGCTGGACAAAGCCTTAGGGATCACATTCTCCAGTGAGCCACTGACGCCTCTGTTTGCTCAGCCCAGTGTGGCCACTGCAGCTTGGAGTGAGACTGTGCAGGCAAATGGTATTGCAGTTCTCTTGTGCTGGGTGAGATCGTGGTGGGGGCTATAAAAAACAAAAATAGACCAGTGTCCCAGCATGAATCAGCCTTCCATATCTATACAGCTACTGCTTCTCCAGCGGTACCAGGCAGTCCTGCAGATGATGGGCTGCAAGGATAAAGCGCTGACTCTCCTCTGGTGACAGGAGGGTTCATGCTACAGAGTTGTAGCTGGCTACTATGTGTGAGAGAACAAGACTCTGGATTTGGATGGAAGAGCTTCCCTACTGTCTGGGCATTCAGGGATGGAGATCTGGTAGCTAGACAATGACTGCTGAAGCTGCTTGGTTTGGAGGTCAGGCTATACATTTGGGAATTCAAAAGATGTGGTTACAAACAATTTTCTGACTTAATGTCTCTTCAGATTTGGTATTTCAGCTCTCTTGTATTTTAAAGGATTTCTGCTAGGCAATATGATTCACTATTGGATTCATTTTCCATCTATTTGAAGCTGCACACAGTTGTGCTGTGGTTGTACATACCGACTGCCTGCCGGTGGCTTTCAGCATCGTGGCCGTGCTTCACTTCGGTGAAAAGCTCAAAGAACAGTGATGCTTTTAAAGGTCCCTAAGGGATCTCTGAAACCACAGAGCCAGTGGTCAATCCTTACAATACACTGAACCAAGAGGCTGTAGCAGGCTTGAACCACACAGCCACAAGGGAATAAAACAATCCACAAATATGCAGAAACTAATTATGCAAATACTAAATCCATGAGGGACCAGGTTTCCTTAAGTCTGCTGGTGGTGGAGCTCCTTGCATGGCAGAGGAAGCAACACTGCTCACAAATTAGAACCCAAGCTAGTGGAAAAGATTTCTGGATTGCCTGCAACTGTTTGACAGGGCATAAGGTTGATAAAGGTTAAACATTAACTTCTATCTAGTGTCTTCTGTACTTCTTTTCACTCGCCCGGTGTTGATTCAGTGTAGCTATCTGGAGGGTGGGATGGCACACACAGCACAAGGGGTAAGAGGTGCTTTTGGGCAATATGTCCTCCTTTGTGGGATATCCTGCCAGGCCAGGGCTGCTCTTGCCAGTTAGACCAAACACCCCAGAGCTGCCAGAGCAAACATGTGTGCTGATGGGACTCTGCCCAGGCAAAGCACTACTTGCAGCAAGCACAGGCAGGAGGGCTTGGCCTCAGCATCCAGGCTTGCTTCCTCTCTGGAGTTATCCTGCTGCAGTCAGCCCCATTATGCCTGATGGTATCTCTGGACAAATGAGAAGGTGATGACTTTTAACCATTGTTGTCGCCCCTGCCTTGGGTTTCTCCAGGTCTGTCAGTTATGAGTCACTGTTTCTGGAGAAAATGCAGGCACACAGTATCACTGCAGAGAACTTCTCTGAGGGACGCTGGTGTTTGGACATCAGAGGGTGCTTGCAGAGCAGAGGCAGAGTAGTTGCACAATCTGCGTAAGTAGTCGCCCACTCCTGAGGAAACCAGTCTGATGTCTCCTTCTGTCCACCTGACCTACTGCCTTAGCCCAGAGACTGGACCCTCTGTGGGGACCAGGGCTAGAACCTGAGGGAACAGCGTGAAGCTGGCCCAGGGGAGGGTCAGGCTGGGTGTCAGGAAGAGGTTCTGTCCTGAGAGGGGGTCAGGCACTGGGACAGGCTCCCCAGGACAGTGGTCCCAGACCCCAGCTGGGCTGAGGTCAGGAAGCGTCTGGACGATGCGCTCAGTGCCCTGCTCTGACTGGGCTGGTCCTGTGTGGGGCCAGGACTGGACTCCATGGGCCTTAGGGTCTCTTCCAGCTCAGGAGATGCCACGATACAATTATGTAATCTGGAGGTGAGATGAGGATACATCTGTGTAACAGCAAGGAATTTCTCCTGTAACTGTGGAAGAAAAAGAGTTTCAATAAAAGCCTTCAGCTGTTTGGTTGAGGCTGTGGGAACATTGCAGTCCACTCCAACGCTGTGGCAGGAAATCTGCTCTAGCATAGTGCTGCGCTAAGGTAAGACAGCGGAGCTGCGAGTAGTTGTGGGCTAGTGCAAGAGAGTTGGGAGGTTCTGTCTGTAATTAATGTAAATAAGCCATGACAGAAGATTCACATTCTCCTTTTTTTTTTTTATCCATGACATCAACGATTGCAACATCAGCATGACTAATCCCACGCATGGGATTTATCTGAGACGTCTGTTTGGGACGAGGTGGGATTGTTTGTTTGTGCAGTGTGTGGAAACACTTTACAAACCAGAAACAGAGCAGCCCCGCTTGGAGGTACCATCTGCCCTCTTTGAAGATGGTGGCGTGTCTTCTGCTCAAGCTCACCAGAGGCAGGAGGAAGAACTGTGTGAGGTGCTGTAAGTAACAGGCCTATCAAATCCCACCCAACTGGGTGAAGAGGCATTGTTTTCACAAACCAAACTAAGCCCCAAATACCTGAGTCCTGGCTGACTGTGTGTAATTGCATGTCACCAGTGTCCAGCCAGCAGCAGGCATGAAGGGAAGATGCTGGGAGATGCTCTGCACCCCTGGCAATCCCTCGAGCCAGGGATACAGCCCAGGACATAAAAGTGCTGGTGAACCTGTTCTGTACTGCTGTGACCCTTTTATGGACTTGTTTGGTTTAGATCCAGAACTTGGCAATGAGTTAGACCTTTTTGTATCATTTGGGAATGAACTTCCTCCGAGGAAATTAGTGTTGTGTGTCAGCTGCGCTCTCCTGCACTCTGAACTCCAGGACAACACATCACTGTCATAAAACTTGATCTTTACAGCTGCTGTGATGTCATCCCAGCCGGCAGCGCAGCACTAGGCAGCCGCTCGCTCACTGCCCCGGCTGCATGGGGCAGGGGATGGGAAGGGTGAAAGTGAGAAACCTCTTGGGTTGAGATAAAGCCAGTTTCACAGGTAACACTAAAGCTGCCCATGGGATTCTTTCTGCACTTCCCACGAGCAGGTGGGTGTTCAGCCACCCCCAGGACAGCAGGGCTCCGTCACACCTAACGGTGATGTGGGGAGACAAACCCCATCACTCTGAACGTGTGTGTGTGTCCCCACCTCCCGTTCCTTTCCCCTTGCCCCAGCTGCAGATGGTGAGGATGACACCACATGGTGCACAATATCCCTTGGGCCAGTTGGGGTCAGCTGTCACGGCTGTGTCCCCTCCCAGATCCTTGTGCACCCCCAGTCCCCTCACTGGTGGGGTGGGGTGAGGAGCAGACAAGGCCTTGGCACTGCTCAGCAGTAACGAAGACATCCCTGTGTTATCAACACTGCTTTCAGCACAATCCAAACCATGCTCTGTACTAGCTACTGTGAAGAAAATTAACTCTATCCCATGCTAAACCAACAGCTCACAGGTTGAAGGGTGTAAGGTTTCATTTTGGCAAAGTATCCTGTAATGTCAACAGCTTGTATTTCTGACCCCTTTTGTCACAGCGTAGGTATTCGTGGCAAATATACTGGAAGTTTTTTCCATGAAGGTCAGGACAGTTGGAGATGAAGTAGCCTATTCTTCCCTGTGCCAGGCCCTTACTGTACCTCTGCCATTTCTAATAAATATTTCCTGATTAGAAAAATTACCCTTGGAGTAATCCAACAGAACTCAACGCTGCCAAAAACTGACTTAGCAAGTGGGGTCCTTCCCCTCTGCTTTCTAGTCATGGGCCTTTGTGGTGCACCAGGGTTGTGATGAGGCTGTTCTGCATAACTAGGAGAACAAAACACAGGATATATATACCCTTATTATGAAATTCTCCTACCCCCTGAAATCAGACACCTGCTCACTTCAGGTGAGTACAAAATACAGAAAGATGCATAATAAAAATGTCAGGAGCTGGAAACAACTGGCCTGGCACTTCAGCTCTAATTATCATGGCATTCAGCCACTGCCTGCTCTTGGCAGAGCTACTGTCTTCTGTGAACAACGCACCCAGCTTGAACCAGCGCTTGGCCATTCTCCAGTGCCTGGATTAGTGCAGCTCTTCTCTAGGCAGGCAGCGCCTTTCTCGTGCTGGTTCTCCAGGGAAGTCTCTCACACAGGACAAGTGTCAGTGGATCACTTCCTTATTCTGCTCTTCTGCTTCTACTTCCACAGGTTAAAAGTCATCCCAGGCTTGAAAACTGGGCAGTAGCCATGAGGCCCTCAAGCTGGTGCTGGTATGAATGCAGCTATGGTGGAGGCTGTGGAGCCTTCTCACCTCAGCTGAGGCTCTGGTCTTTTTGGGCAGCAATTATTCAAGAAGCCAAGCAACCCCTGAGGAGCAGTTAAGTGGGATATTCCCCCTGTTCTGGCTGCCTGGAGCATCCCAAAGCCCAGCAGGCATTTTCCATGTGGGTAACTGTATATTTAGCAGGCTGAGCAGGAGGGTTTGTTTGTGTGTGTCTGCCTTTAGGCTGGTCTGGGCTTTGTCCTAGTCTGCCTCTACTTCGTTGATGCTTCCTTCTGCACTTTCAGTAAAGCAGGATACAGCTTTTGGTTTTGTCTTTGGAAGAGTAAACAAAGCAGAAGGTCAAAAGCCAGCTACTTAAAACACATTCCTTTGCTGTGACTGGGAGGAAAAATCTCTACTTCAGATACCAGGCTCCATCGTTTCCATGGCTCATTCTCCTGGCAGGGGTGATGGGCTTTGTCTGCCTTGCTTGGTTCCATCCTAAGCTTTCTGAGCTTTCTTTTTTTTTTGAGATGAGTGATTCGCTCTCTTTCCTCCCGTGGATCCCAGGTTCCAGCTGCTTCCCACATCTCCAGGAACTGATAAAAAAGTTCTCGTACAATGGGTCAAGGTACAGTGATAGACGAGAATGCTCTTGCTCTTGATAGGACTTGGTTTATCACTCAGGTTATGGACCTGGCATGGAGCTGAAAGGCAGAGGAATGTGTCTGCTCTCTGAAAGGGAGTAAAGCCTGACCAAGAAATGCAGGGCTGGGCAATTTGTGATGGGATCAAAATTCTTCTGAGAAGTCCTGAGCTCCTGCAAGGGGACAGTGGCTTCTTCCACAGCTCTGGATGGCTAAAGCAGCACATGTCAAACACTGCAGCTGTAGTGCCTCTCACTTTGACTCATCTGTCTTCCTGAGGCAACCAGCTCCTCTGCTCTCCTTTCTGCTTTTGCAGGAGAAAACTGAACAAGTTGCCTCCTGAAGGCTGAGCTAGGAGAGGCAGCTGCGATCGCTGGTCCTGGCTCTCCACCCCAGAGTCTGCCCTGCTGCCAGTGGCTGTGTGTCACTTGCTGTGCCTTGGCTGGTGTGAGCACTTCACCCTCTGAGCAAGCCTAAATTGCCGAGGATTTTCTGGAGATAAAGTGAAAGCCAGAAGCTGAGTATGGACACTTTAAGGGTCAGAAAGTATTAGGAACTGGCTTGGTAGTTGAATCTGTGTTTTGGGTGGAAGATTCACATCCCTTTACAAAAGCCCCAAGCTAGATGGTGTAATACCCTCTCCTCTTCCCATTTCCCAGCACTTAATGCAAATTTAGAGCTCCATTAGAGCATTTTGAAGGGCTCACACTTCTTCCTCTTCATTCACTGGCATGATTGCAGCAAGCCTGCTTTTTACTATCATTTCCAAACTTAGCGAGTGCTTAGGACAGATTATTAGAGAACAGAAACCTGGGACTGCTGATAAGGTGAGCTCAGGGATTGTTCTGGGCTCTCAGCTGTCCAATGGATCGCTGTCACCTTAGAAACAGCTTGCAAAATGCCACAGCCAACCTGCCTCACTGGGCTGGGACAGAGAGAACTGGAGCTCAGATCCCTGATACTACAGACAGGTGCTTTGCATCGATCCTGCTATCCTGAAGAGGATTTACACCACAAAAAGCCGCACTGCAATTCGTTTCAACAAGGGAAGCCCTTTCTCCCTGTTAGGCAGAAGCATTCACAGCCCCTTTGAAACATTAGTTTGCTACCAGGGAGCTTTTCCAGCTGCAGGCCAGATCTCAGGGCATGTGAGGAGTTCACAGAGCTTTAAATGCTGAAGGAGCATTGTGTCCTGTGTCAGGACTGTGGTAGTGTTGGGGCACCCCTCGGTGTAGCTTGGGAAAAACTGTTGCCAGCTCTTCAAATGCAGAGGGTGTTTCATGGCAATTTCTTCATGCAACCCCTTCTCTTTCTTGTCAAATGTAAGAAACAAAAGGCAACACGTCTTCCTCCCAGTTAAACTCCACTAGAGAAATCAAAGGATGAAGGGCAAAATGCAGCTGATGCCAGGGAGGGAGTGCAGTGAAAGGTCGGAGCATGGCACGGTGCCACGTGCCTGGAGCACGCGAGCGCTTGGGGGCTGTGACAAAGGTTATGACAACCCACACCTGGCACAGCTTGACTGTCCCGGTGTGCTGGGCTGGGCTGAGCTGTACATTGGGCTCCTCTGAAAATGGCTCTGCAGCTCAGAGGGTAAGATGCTAATTTTTCACCGGCCCATTGGGCTTTTCTTGCAGAAAAAATACTATCAGTGCCTAGGGGAGACTAGAAATTACTTCTGTGCAGTCCTGCAGTGTTTAGAGATGAGACTGGGTTTTACTGAATATGCAGACAAGGCTTGTAAGATGTTTCTCCAGTGAATCACAAAAACTTCAGAAATGGGGCACTGGGATGCCCAAGGCTGCAGCATCCCCATTCCTCCCTGCAGACCCACCCCTGGATGCAACTGGACACCATGTGTTCCTCTCATTGCCTACAGCTGTTCCCCATGGCTTTATTACCTCTGGGCTCTGAAGTCCCATCACTGGGAGTGATTCCTCCTTTTGCTGCTCCCTTGAGCTAGGTCACATGTTATCACCACACACCACAGGCACCATGGTGATGTTTGAGCATGTCCCATGGGAACCTGCAGCTGGCCAGTTGGCCTCAGATGCTCTGCAGTCTAGCAGGATCAAGCCTGGCTGGCCAAGAGCGATGGTTGCAGAAGAAAGGTTGAACCCAAATGAGACCAGATAGTTTCAAAGGGAGTTGTCAAGAGCTGAAATCTTCTCTTCCACAGATGAGCTGGGAGAGGGATCAGGCTCAGCTTCTCCTGCCTCTCCAGGCCAAATCAAGCTGCTGGACAATGGGGGCGCTGCTGCGGGAGCAGTGATGGAAAAAGTCTTTCCAAGCTTGGAGAGATGAAAGCACTACTGAAGGACACACTCCTTCTGGGGAGAGAGCTGGCAAAACCTGTCCTTTCTCAAGCAGCTCTAGAAAACTGCTTGCAGTAATGAGTTTGGGTCCATTCTGTAGGTATAGGTAGGAGTCTTTGTTACTATCTGCGGAAAAAATGTTTCAGGAAGGAAGTACTGGCAAGAAGAGGATTTGGGAGAGTTTTTGAAATGTAGAGCATGGCATTGGCAGCTTGACCTCCATGGGCTACTGCCAGAGTGTCTGATTTGTCTAAATCTGGGATGAAGTTCTAGCAGAAGCAGCCACTCCTGCCCCCAGAGAGGTACAGCAGTTCTTCTCTGCAGGAACTGGTGGGAGAGACTGATGTTCAAATCAAATAAGCCTTGGCATCAGAGGAGATGGCCAAGACCATAAATGTCCTCACCTTCAACTCTTTCCCAGGGCTTTTCTCAGATGAAAACCCAGGGATAGTGATGACTTAACCATATCATAGCATCTTCCCCTTGGATGTCCCCAAAATCAACATGCCAAGCTAAAGCACCTCCTGGCCTCAGCAGCACCCAGGCCATGGCCATGCCAATGCCACCCCACTGCCAAAACCTGACAGACCCATGTTGTCCCACCCACACCACCACCACTGTGGCTGTGGGCAATGGAGCTGGGCCTAGCATGGCACAAGGCAGTGGCTAGCGAGTGAACAGAGGTGGAAATAAATAGGTCTAATCAAGTTGGTAAGAAATGGAGCCAAATAGAGCTGGCAATAAACTGAACAATAAACCTTTTGCAGTTGCTTTGTCCCATTTGGACAGTGGCAATCACTGTTCTAACATAGTTCTGTGGCTTTAATGTTCCCACTCGTTTTTCAGTGGTTGTAGCAAGACAGCCATCCCAGCACCAGCATGTGCTGAAGCTGTGGTTATGCCAAGAGGTCCAGCAAAGGCTGAGCTCCTGTTCCACCACACTGAAGAGCAGCCAGGTGCCTTTCTCTGAGGGTGATATGTTGGAAAGGGAAATGATGCGTTCAGGAAGCTGGTTTGGGTGATGGGCAGTGGGCAACACCACCTCTCCAGTTCTGCCTGCCTCAAACTGGCCTGGAAACAGAAAGGTCCACTCTGCCCTCCTGCAGTTAAACTTGCTGTAGTAGGGTCTGGCTTTAGTAACTCTACAAGGTGTTGAGAGAGGAAAAGGAAGCTGTAGGGGAGATGGTCAGTTGGATGCCATGGAGTTAATGTTAGCTGGAACCAGGGCTGCTCAGATGTTTTGCAAACAGATGGACCTTTCCCTTCAGCACATAAAGGCAGGAAATGCAACCCAAGGCAGCTGGTGGCGTGTGGCCCTGGTTGTGTTGAGTGGCAGCTCCCCTCCGCAGCATTCAGGAATGGTGTGGAAAGGAGAGCAGGTGGCCACCCCCGGTCTTCAGAAAGGTTGTCACCCTCCTGCCCACTCTGCTCTTGGCACGGCTGGGTATGGATCCTGTTGGCTCTTCCCATGTAATCCCCTGTATGGAAACTGGATGCCCTTCAGCACAGGCAGACTCATACCCTCCTCCAGTCTGCAGTGAGGGTCTGCCTTTGGGTATACTGGGACAAAGACTTTTGACAAGATTATGGGCTTAAAAGTTAAGTCCAGACGTGATCCAGCCCAGTGGTCAGTGTGGATGGGAAAGCAGCGTGACAGGGAGATGAACTGGAAGCATTCTTCCCTAGCACTGTTCTGGCTGCTAGCACCTTTCTGGCCTATCAGGTGAGTGGTGCTGGACTGTGCAGCATTACCTGCTCCAGCCAGGCCTGCCCCCACATGGGGGTCAGTGTGCCCCTGACAAGGGGGAAACTCCACATCCCAAAGGTTTCAGCTTCAGTGCTGTGACCTCTGTTAGAGTTTTCCTAGTACTGGTCTCCATGCACTTTGGGTTCTGGGTTGATGCAATTGTGAGTTCAGCAAAGTCTGAACTCTGCTCACCCCTGCAGGCAACAGCAGAGAAAGTTCAGGGACTGAAAGCAGCCGCCTGCCCGTGGACAGCAAGCTCAGCAGAGGCTCTGAGTGCTTTTAGCACGCACCTAAACTTTAGCAAAACAAATATGGAGCCAAAGAGTTTGGGGCTAGATGTGGGGAAGAGAGGGCTTATTCACACTGCAGAAGTGGAAACTATGGACAAAAGAGGTGCATGTGTCCATGAGGAACAGCTCCATGGTTGGGGACACCTGTACTGGGACATATTTTCAAAGAGTGTTTGATCTGCATTTGAATAACAGGTTCAGTGGCTTAAGACACAAGACACAAGAACCAATGGTCAGAGACAACTCTGTAGAGGCCCAGAAAGCTGCTGATGGGAGTTAGGCTCGATCCAGCAGGCCAGGAGTTCTCACTCCCGAATCTTTCCTCCTTCAGGCCAGTTATGGAAACTGTAGCTGTGTGTGAGCTCCCTTCCCTCCACCACTCTTGGATGGCTGCAGAACCATACAGCTTCATGCAGGGAGCAGCGGTGTATTCCTGTGGTGTTCCAGGACATGTTCTGGTGTGAATAGGTCTCTGTGCCTTTGCCACCCTTGCCCCCACCACTTCAGCTACAGAGATGTGCAGTGAAAGCAGTTCAAATCACCTGCAAAGACAAGGCAGGAAATAAAATACAGTATTGCATTCACCAGGCGTTTTCTGGCTCTCTGCCTAGCAGAGGCCTCAGATCAGAGACAGCCAAATTTTCTCTCAGTGGCCCAAGCAGCTCCAGAGCCTGGGCTCTGCTCACTCTTTGCTCAACAACAGCAGAGCACCCTTGCCTGCTGAGTGCTAAGGAGGGGCGATGGGCTCCCCCAGCCCTGTCAGCCTTCTCCAGTGGTTGCTATAATCAGCTCATGTCACCTTCCTCCCTCTTTTCAAGGCTCTGATAACAAGCACCCAGGACAGCCAGGTGACCTTTGGCTGAGCTTCCTCTTTAAACTCCCGTGGCTTTTGCTTCATTGCCTAGTTGTGACGCAGCGGTGAAGATCTGTTCTGATAGCAGCAGAGTCTGCTCCCCTCCCTTTTCCTCTCTTACTCACACTGGATCAAAGCTCCCTGAATTTGCTCAAATGAATTTGCATTTAGGTCAGTGAGAGATTTACTTGAAGAAAATGTGGGGATTTTTTCTTGTTTAGCGTTGTAAGAAAGGAAAATAAGCACAAAGGCAGGTGGGATACAAAATCTGTGGGCTAGAAATAAATGGGTTTGGTACACATGGGAGGATGAGGTCATTAGTAAGAAAGAAAATCAGTGATGTGGCAGCAAGAAGATACTTCTTCAGCTGAAGTATAGCAGCATCTCCCTATGGAAGCAACGGGACTGTGTTGTCATCAGCTTAGCTCCTTGGGGGACCTGGTCCCCTCTGCAGAACCTAAAGTGCCTGCAGCTGCCCCCTTCCACCGCAGCAGCAGCAAGGGAAGAGTGGAGAGCAAGTCTCTGGACTCCACTGACCTTCACCTTCTGGCTCCTTGCAGCTCGCTCCTAAGGCTGCCTGTCCAGGCTGCTGAATCCTATGCAAAGGGGCAGTGACAGGGTGGCTGTCCCATTCCAGCTGGTTGGGTTGACACACAAAAGGGTTTTTTGTTTAAGGCCCCTGTCTCCATCTGTAGGGTGTTTTGGGATGGGACACAAAACAGCTGTGGAAGACCCATGCTGGGCTCATTGTGGTCATGGAGACAGGATGACCTTGTTCTGAGAGTGCCTCTGGTGACCAGGAGACCAGGGTGTGATTGCTGATTCTTAGCTTGTGCACACTTGGCTTGACCAACTCTACATATCTTAAGGCTTCCTCTGTTGATGGCAAATACGTCTCCCCACCTTGTTGAGAACCTCATCTTTTCCAGGAAAACAGTCCCACCCTGGCTTTCTGAAGCCGAGCACACTGTCCTCCAGTTGGCATAATGCTGGAACTGCAAGAGCACATACAGAGACCGGTGTGCTCAGCAGTTTACATATTAACAGGACACGTGAGAACTGGGGTTGCAGTACCCAAGTTTAGTTTAGTTGCTAAAGTTAGACCCACTCACTCTAGCGAGAAGTTTAGGGCTCTGTGAATTGGGCTTGAAGTCAAAGGTCATCTGTGATTTCATGCACGAATGACCCACCTGAATTCTGGGTGGGTCCGATGCTGTGCAGCAGCTTCACTGCCATACCTGGCTGCGTGCTGCCTTAGAGCGTGCAGAGACCGCAGCCTTGGCAGGGCTCTGTCCTTTGCACAGACAAGGCAGATGCTGGAGCTTCTGGTCATCCTTGGTCATCAGAATGACCCCAAGGAAGGACCTACTGTGAATTACCACCGTGTCGAGGTTGCACGCTGGTACCTGAAGGAGGCCAGCTCATGCTTTTGTTGCCCAGAGTTATGGTACTCTTAACAAAGGAGCTGGCTGGTTTGTCATGGTTTGTCTTTAATGAAATCATATTGCATTTTATCCCAGTTCTCCTTGGGATTTCTGTCTTTGGAAAACTGAAGGCTGGAAGAGGCCTCAGCCTGCCCTCAGGTGGCCATCTGAAGGAAAGCAGGAGTCATAGGATCCTGGCATCTCCTGAGCTGGAAGGGACCAGTAAGGCCCACGGAGTCCAACTCCTGGCTCCACACAGCCCAGCCCAGTCAGAGCAGGGCACTGAGCGCATCGTCCAGACGCTTCCTGACCTCAGCCCAGCTGGGTGCTGGGACCACTGCCCTGGAGAGCCTGTCCCAGTGCCCGACCCCCTCTCAGGACAGAACCTCTTCCTGACACCCACCCTGACCCTCCCCTGCCACAGCTTCATGCTGTTCCCTCGGGTTCTGTCCCTGGTCCCCACAGAGAGGAGATCGGCACCTGCCCCTTCGCTGCCCCTCGGCAGGAAGCCCCCGACCACCATGAGGCCTCCCCTCAGCCTCCTCTTCTCCAGGCTCAACAACCCCAGGGCCTTCAGCCTCTCCTCACCACACTTCCCCTGCAGACCCTTCCCCACCCTCGGTGCCTCCTCTGGACACTCTCCAAGGGTTCTGTGTCCCTCTTGTCCTGTGACACCCAGAACTGCCCCCAGATCTCAAGGGGAGGCCGCCCCAGCTCAGTGCCGAGCGGGACAATCTCCTCCCTGGCCCGCCTGGCCCTGCCGTGCTGGATGCCCCCCAGGGTACGCTTGGCCCTCCTGCCTGCCTGGGCACGCTGATGGCTCACGGGTAACTGGCAGTCCCCCAAGACCCCCACATCCCTCTCAGCACGGCTGGGCTCCAGCGTCTGAGCCCCCAGGCTGGATGTGCAGCCAGGGATGCCCCTTCCCAGGTGCAGCTTCCGGCACTTGCCCTTCTTGAACTTCATGCTATTGGTGACTGCACAGCTCTCCAGTCTGTCCAGTCTGTCCAGTCTGTCCTTGCCTTCTGCAAGGCTTCTTTACTCTCAAGAGAGTCAATAGCTTCTCCCATTTTTATGTCATCTACAAATTTACTTAAGACACCATCTAGTCTGGAGTCCAGGTCGTTAATGAAGATGTTAAAAAGGATTAGACTTAAAATGGAGCCCTGGGGAACCCCACCAGTGACTGGTCACCAGCCAGATGGAACCCCATTCACTACCACCCTCTGGGCCTGACCTTTCAGCCCAATTGCCCACCCATTCCTGGCTGCTCTCTTTAGCCAGTGGTGATGCTGGGGTGCGTGTGGTGAAGTGACAGATGAGGTCCTTCTCCTTGGCTGGGGTGCTGGGAGGAGGCTGGCTCCTAGGGCCATGGTTCCTGAGGGATGGGAAACTCCAATCCTGCTCAAGCCCAGGACAGATAACACCACAAAGGTGTTCAGATGGTAGGACGTATCCTAGTTATCTCAAGACTGTGCCCTTTCCATCACAGGACCTGATGTGTGCCCATTGCTCCTGAGGGCCCTTTCTTTTATCGAAGACCTTGCCATGAATATTCTTCATTCACCTTTGATGTAAGTTCTGAACTGCTTCAGGTGTCAACATTTGTCCAATGGTGTTCTGTTTCCTCTGGTTGTTAGTGTTGGCTGTTGGCTGGTGCAGTGGCAGCCTGGGGCTGAGGACTTGGGAAGTGAAGTAGCCGCCCATATCTACCATGGATGTGACTACCGTATCATCTAGAGGGTGGTTTCTTTTGGGTTTCCTCAGTAAAAGCAAACATCCTCAGGCATAGTTAGCAACGTTACCCTGTTCTGGTTTATTTCTGTGCAGACTGAGAAAAAGATAATAGTAAAATTATTATATGAAACACAATTGGAGTTGGACTAGATGATCTGCAGAAGTCCCTTGCAACCCTGATCATTCTGTGCTTCTTTGAAGTCACAGAATCACAGAATGCTTTGGCTTGAAGGGACCTCAGAGATCACCTAGTTCCAATGCCACAGAATTTCATGAGGGACAGGTTAAGCAAAGCTGCTATGCTGGAAGCTACTCGAGATTTATTGATCCAAGATCCACAGCCATGCAGGCAGAAAGGCCGTGCCTGAGGGAGGTATGTATCTCTCTCTTCAGACCCAGTAACTCGAAGGACTTAGGGGAAGAGAGACCTTTTCAGACACACAAATCTTCCTGAACCAGCAGACCATCTGCCACGGGATAGCAATGCAGGAGGGAGAAGGACAGATGGATTCCCTGCGAAGCACAATTCGCTGGGTTGTGTTTGTGGCTCCGTGGCTGCCTGGGGGGCACCAGTATCAGTTTGCTGTGGCCATGAGAGATGTCAGTAGGCTCAAGAGGCAACACAAAGGTAGTGCTGTGGGCTGGCAATGGTGTATGCAGCCTCACGCTGATGCTGACCTCAGTGGGGATTTGTGTCCCTTCCTTTTGCTGGAATCCAGTGTGGAGGTGCTGGGGTACAAGTACTGTCCCCAGGGACTGATCTTGACTGCTGTGGGTGCAGCCAGAACAAGCTGAAGCTGCCTTGATGCTGTTGGCTGATTTAGGGGGTGAAAAGCTGCAGCTGGGGGTAGGAGGGATGTATTTAGACATTGCCCAAACCAAAACATCCTGGCAGCTAAGGAAATGGTTTGAAATTTGGACTGCTTGTCCTTAAGAAAGCAAGTGGTTTTTAACCTTGCATGAAGCAACTTTTCAGTCAGAGATATTATTCTAAAGAGGAAAAAAGCTGCAAAGGCACAGCTCTGCATTTAAATGAAATACATGTCCGGTTGCAGTCTGAGAATCTGGATTAGGCTGATTCACATAAAGGAAAGCTTATTTTCCTTTTTCTTGCTCTCAGCTAGGAGTAGGAAGAAAGTAATTTCTAGTCCAAAATCAGCACAGACTGAAATATGTTTTTTAAAAGTCCCTCTTGCTTGACTGTGTTCCTGGGAATGTGGTGTTAGAGTCCACCTACTGCCCTACGTTGTAACAGGCAGTGTTCAACAACAGAGCCAGACCTGTGTAAATTTGAAGTGGTTTGGCAACCCTGGAACAAAAGCCATAGGATCCCCTGTGTGTTGAACAAAGCTGTCAGTTTCTTAGTAACTACAGAAAAATCTGTTTCAGTTTTAACCCAGTTTCACATAGCAGAATGAGTTCCCTCCAAAAAAACCCCAGCTTTTAAGTCACAAAGCCTCCAAACAATTAAGTGCTCCACATTTATGAACAAAGCAGAAGTGATTCAGGTAAAGTGAACATCTCCTGCCTGGAGGATGAAGAGAAAGGAACACAATGTTTGGCAGTCTATTAAGGAGCCTGTAAAACATAGGCAGGAGAACTACGTGCAGTTCTTTTCTAGGGCATCAGCTCAATGTTATGAAGCATGTTGCCTGATGATGAGAACCATGCTAGGGAGAGGCGTAATGGGGTGGAAAAAAGCCATCTTTGCAGCAGTGTGGGCTATGTGCTATGCAAGGAAAATGTGCAACTGGCTCATACTGGCCGAAAGCCAGGGCACAATGTCTAGAATTACATAGGTGAATCATTTTTCCTTGGGCTTGATGTGTCCCAGCCAAACTGGGGCACCCCGAATCTGTTTTTACCCCTGGATCCTATACTCTTCCAGTACAACACAGTTTAACTCATTGCTCAATCATAGCAGAACTTTGCAAAGCAATTTGTATTTCTGCAGCATTCTTGTTGCTTTGTCTGTTGATCCAGACATCCCTGAAGACTGTCTTGCTGGAGGTACTTGTGTATGGTGCTGGGAGGGTTTCAAAGCTGTCAGAGGGATTTGGACAATTGTGTTCTGTCATCCAGGGGTATCCTTTATCCCTTGTGTGTGGCATTCCACTGTTGTTACTCACAATTCTTCAGCCCTACTCAGGTCCTGTTTACTTCACCATCTTCTTCTTGCCTTTCAGCTTACTTCAATAACGTGCCTTTGCCCCCATCCTCTACACTTGTGGACAGCTCTGAGCTCCCACACAGCCCGGGCCCCATGCCCAGGGCCAGGCCATCCTTTTGCTTGTTTTATGGAACCACAGTCTGGTTGGAGCTGGAATGGATCTCAAAGCCCATCAAGCTCCAACCCCCTGCCATGAGCAGGAACATCTTCACCAGACCAGGCTGCTCAAGGTCCAACCTGGCCTTGAACACCTCCAGGGAGGGGGCAGCCACCACTGCCCTGGGCACCCTGTGCCAGGGCCTCACCACCCTCAGAGGGAAGAATTTCTTCCTAAGATCCAATGTAAATCTATCCCCTTTCAACTTAAAACCACCCCCCTTGTCCTATCACTCCAGGCCCTTCTAAATAGCCCCTCCCCAGCTTTCCTGTAGCCCCTTCAGGGCCTGGAAGGCTGCTATAAGATCTCTCCAGAGCCTTCTCCTCTCCAGGCTGACAGCCCAGCTCCCTCAGCCTCTCTCCGCCCTCTGCAGAAGCGTGAGCAGTACCAGAGTCCCCGGCAGCATCTCGCTTCCCCTTTACGCTGCAGCACATAGCGCCGACTGACCGGCCCCGACATTCGGTGACCTGACGGCTCCCCTCCAGCTCAGGAGCCTGGGGGACTCTACGGCCTGCTGTGCGCAGGGAACCGCCTCTCGGCGCGCCCCCAGCCCAGCTCCCTGACTGGCGGCGGCGCCCCGGCCGTCATGGCGGCAGCCCTGACTGACAGGCCCCGCCCTCTCCGGCTCGGCGCTGCTGCCCCTTTACGGGCGGGACCGTTGCTATGGGGCGCGTAAGGCGCGGAAACTGAACCGCGGCGCGCGGAGGTGTCATGGCTGCCGGTTGTCTGGTGAGGGGTGCCCGGGCCGGGCTGAGGAGGGCAAGGCCCGTGGGGTCGGGCTGGGTTCTGCTACGGCCCGGGGGAAGGCTTGGGAGGCCGGGGGAAGGACACCGGGGCTGGCCTGGGCGTCTGGGGGTGCTGAGCGAGGAGAGGCCCTGGCGCTGTGTGGGAAGCCTGGGGCTCTCGGGGTTGTCGTGAGTCGTGCTTGGGGTGGCGCCGGGCTGGGAAAGGGCCGTGCCCGTGGTCCTTTGGGGAAGGCGGGTCTGGGGCCGGGCCTGCGGCGGCCTGGTGCTGCTGGAAGTGGGCCGTGTGTGGGGAGGCCTGGGCCGTGCTGGGGTGGGGGCGGCTCTGGGGTTGGGGGGCACTTAGTGCCGCTGGGTTTGGGCTGTGGGGTGGCCTCGGGCACTTGGGGCTGAGAGCAGAGTTGGATGGGGGCTGCAGCTCTGGGTCTTGGGGTGCTGTTACAGCTGGGATCGGGTTGTGTGTGGGGGCACGTATGGGCTGGTGCAGTTGGGGGGAGCTCTGGATCTCGGGACTGTGGGCTTAGTGTGGCTTGTTGTGGAGGGAGGTCAGCCCCGTTCTTCTGGGGCTGGGTGCTTGTTAACACATGCAGGGGCTGCGGTCAGGCCCTGAGGGGGAGCTGGCTGTGACAGGGGTTGCTGGGGAGGCAGAAGCTGGATGGTTAGCCTCTTCTGAAATCTGGGCAACTCAGGTGTTACAGCCTCTTGGAATGGTTCTTTCTGGTTTGGGTGTCTGTTTGTTGGTGGGTTTTTTTTTGTTTTGTTTTGGGGTTTTTCGGGGGTTTTGGGGTTTTTTTGTTGTTTTTTTTTTTTCCCACTGACCTCTGCAGCAAGGTGCTGCGTAGGTACATGCTGTATTCCCCAGATGTAGGAGAGGACTAGTGGGTCAGTCTGTTTTGCTGTAGTTACGATTCTATGTCTATGTTTCAAGTCTTGCAAACTTGTCCCTTCTGTGTGAGCAATAGTCTCTTGGCCATGCCAGGGCTGGGATGAGCAGCTGTCAGAGCAGAGCTGAGCTTAACTACTTGCTCAGGTGGTCATTGACATGGCTGGTCCATTCAACTTTGGGGTCTCTGTACTAGCAGCAAGTTGTAAAAATTTATGAATGCTTCATGCAAGTCACCTAAGATTGGGGATGAGGAGCAGGGGTTAGAAAATTGCTTCTTCTAAAGTTTGTTGATCCACATGAAACTCACATTTGGTGTTGCACGGTGTTCTTATTTCTACCTGGCTTTTGTGGGCTGGTTACGTGGCTTGTCACTTGTCATAGAAATAAAATGGATTTCTTGTGCAAAGATGGCTCTTAATCTATAGTATCTGAATGTTATTGTCTTCTAGGAAGACCCGTCCCTGGAGAGACACTTCAGAGGGCACAGAGATGCTGTCACTAGCGTGGACTTCAGCCTCAATAAGAAACAATTGGGTAATATGTGTGTCCACGTGTTGGTGGCCAGATGATAAAAGAAAGAGCTTCTCTGGCTTAGTTAAAAGGAGGGAACAGTGGAGGTGCTGGACTCTATAGAAGTGAAGAACCTGTTTTCGTGGTGAAGAGATATTTATAGAAGACTTCAGGATCAACACTTCTGTGTGCTCTGGAAAAAAAAAATCCTGTGGTTGAACCGTAGGGGTGGCAGGTTGTTTGCATCCTGCTCAAGCTTTAGGGACATGTGCTGTTGCTTATTTCACCTTTTCTTCATCTTTTATTTCTCCCCTCTAGACAACTGCCTGTGCTTACACCAATGCTCATGTCCTTGTTGCTGTTTGATAATCCACTGCATGTGCATTGAGTTGGAACCTGGAGGGGTTTTGGTTCTTGGTGAAGTCACTGTTTAGCCTGTGGGGTGCAGTGGGCATTGCTTTGGCTCACAGAGAAGGCAGGAATGATAGTTTGAGGCAATATACCTGGTAGGTGGTGGGCACAGCAGGCATAAGTAAATAGAAACGCAGCAGCCTGGCAGATAATGCTGTTCTGGATCTTGCAACCTACACAATGCTCTGGAAGGTGTGAGGAAATGAAAATGAATAAACTTCTCTTGGCCCCCTTCTCCCTGCTGCTGTTCTTATTGTTGTCTGCTATGTTTTCCTTTCTGCTTCCTGTGTCTTTGATTGCAGAGCAAGAGTTTGCTTGGCTCTGTGTCTGTGATTCAACTTGTGCATCCCTAAAGCTTCCTCCAGTCAGTGCAGATCTCTGGTTAGCAAAAGAGTTCTGGATGCAATTTAGAGTTGCTTTTGAGTGGCCTTTCAGGAGTGGTATGGGTGCCTTTGCTGCCTTCACTTGGACAGTGAAATAGTTGGGTTTAAAATTTTTAGTAAGCAAGATCAGGTAAGAAAGGGAACCAATTCTAGGAAATTTTCTTTTTTAGGTACTGTGGGGTCAGTCGTGTACTTGACTTCTACAAGATGTTAAAGTTCTTTTTCCCTGTTTCTCCCTGCCCTTGCCCCCCCTCAAACAACCAAATACAGAGGTTTTGATCTTTATTCCATGGGATTGCTTGCCCAATCAAAGTATGGTATTGCCAATAAATCACACATAAGCAGTATCATACTGAAGTGCTTTATTGAGATGCTGGGCCATTATTTTCCTTAAATCTTTTAACATTAGTCCTGGGGAAGCTGGGATATGGCAACTTAATATCCTTGCCAGACAGTGACTTAGTGTAGTTATGAGTAACATTCAAATCTCTTAACACTAGGCTGTCTGCTCAGTCTACTTTTACATAGTCATCTCCCCTGAAATTTTAATATCCCAAGGAAAGCTGTTGCCTGCATGAAATACAAAACCAACAACTGAGCTGACTAATATGTAGGGATTTTTGTTTCCCTTTAAGGAACATGCATAATGAATGATCCTGTTTGAAATGAGTATATATTAATCCCAAATCAACACTAGGAAGAGAGGAGACTTTTTTTTTAGTGTTGAAATTACTGTGAAATAGAAGGATGCTTCCAGTGAAATCTGTGGTGTTTTGCCACAACTCTGAACTGAAATCTTTCTGTAATTATGGTACTGCTGTGTCAGAACCTACCATCGAGTGGTGCTTTGTTTTTAAGAGCATCTTAAGCTCTCCCTGGAGATGTGCCTCACTGATACAGTTGCAGTTTGGGTTTGTTGGCAGGCTGAGAGATGGAAAATCTACAGAGCTTTATGTTACTTAGACATTAAAATTGATTCAAAGGGGCATTTTTACCCTTTGAGACTTTTAAGTTGCCATGGGCATGTTTGCTCTCTTATAAATCGCTGTGGCTCCATACTTCCTGCAGCATGGTGGGCTTTGCAAGCTTGTGGGGGTTTTTCTTATATATATTTTTGATCAAACTCAGCTCAGGAATTTTTAATGTTTTACAGCAAGGGAGAATTGTCAGAGGGACGTGTAGCTGGGTAACTTTTAAGTCATCAACTCAGAGGGCTTCTCCACTTAATCTGTAGAGTGTGACTTGATATTTAACTGGCTTCAGCTGGTAGCTGCCTCTGCTTCCCAAGAACAGCAAGGAGAGAACCTTCATCCACAGACCTTTGTGTTTTCTCCATGTCTATTTATTTGGAAAAGGTTTTGCAAGTTTTATGGCTTTTGCCTTTTTAGCTGTTGCATGGCCTGACTCTGATGCACGAGGTTTTGTTTTGTTTGAATTACTAATGGAATAGTCAGTATGCAGTGCAGTGGTGAGGCTGTGAGGACAATGTGCTTGAAATTTCTGGAGGCTCTGGTGGTAAGCTGAGTGTGAAGTATGATCTTACACATATTAAGAGAGCTAATGCAAATTTTGGTTTTGTGTGTGGTTTTCTTTTCTATTTCAGCAAGTGGCTCGATGGATTCATGCCTGATGATCTGGAGTATGAGACCTCAGATGAGAGCCTATCGCTTTGTGGGCCACAAAGATGCAGTGATGTGTGTCCAGTTTTCACCTTCTGGTCACCTGGTGGCTTCAGGCTCTAGAGACAAGACAGTCCGTTTGTGGGTTCCCAGTGTGTAAGTAGCTGTTCCCCCCGTGAGTCTCTTGTGTTTTAACTGTGGTTTGGGATTTCTCTGTGCTCTTTGATAGCACTTTTCCAGCTAAGAACTAGAATCTCAGTGAGGTAAAGAACCGTTTTATGTGACAGCTCCAGCAGAGGAGATGTAACTTGATCTTGAAATTGCATTGGAAACAAACCAAAAATCCTTTCCAAAGCTTAAAGTCAGTATTAACTTCCTAGTCTAATGTCAAGTCACTAATGCAACTCATCAGTAGCAAGCTGTTGGATTTTTCTTCCCTGTTCTACCTCCACCAGTCTCTTCCCAGCAAATTGATCCTTTGCTTCTCTGCCAGTGTTAAGCAACATGCTGGAACACAGGCTGAGGTTTAGTCAAGGAGATACCAGTTCTCTGAGCAGGGTGGGGGGCTACTGGCTTGCAGGCTTGCTGGAGTACACAGAATGGTTAGGTGCTTTTTATTTCTTGGTCTAAAACCATCTGTGTTCTCCTGGCAGTAACTGATGGAATATCACCAGGATAAGAGCGCTTTGGATTGTGCATCGACTTCTTTGTGAGCTTGTGCTTGATTAACTAAAATGTAGTTCCAGTACTTGAGCCTAATTATGAGGCTTCCATTTCTGAGTAGAGGGTTTAGTTGCTTTAACCCTTTAAGACTTTCAGGGCCTTGGCAGTCATTGGCTGAGATGCCTCAGTTTCTGTTATCTGTGATGTGTTGTCTTAAGTTCCTTCAGCAAGGAATGCTTAGGTGAAATGTAATGGAAGCAGGTGAGCACAGAGGAACTTCTGCTTGAAGACAATATTGCCTGCCATCAGCAGGTCTGATGTTTGTGGTGGCAAATAAAAGGGATTTAAAAAAAAATGTCACACAAACATGTCCTAAATTTAAAGTAAGCACATTGCTTCAGGACCATGGGAAAGCATTTGTAGTTGATTATTTTTGATGAGTTTTTATGACTACACATTGGAAGCTGTATTTGATCTATTTAATCATAAGTATCCTCTGCCATGGCACCAAAATATAGTGAAACAAAACTAAAAATTGCAGGTTATAATTTCAGTTTAACCAAACCTTCCTGGAAGGAATGATTACAGTGGCATGTTGTGTTACTCACAACCCACATTGTTAAATTTTCAAATTTAACCCTGGTGCTCATGGGTCTCCTATAAAGAATGAGAGCACTGTTTTGCTCTGCTGCACATAATGCAGGAAATAATTTACAGCACAAACTTGGTAGATGTCTCAAATGCTAATGCATATATTTTAAGAACAGACTGGTGTGTGGTGACAAAGCCGAATTTGTGTCAGTGTGATGCTGCCTTCTGTTCTGTGGTCTGAACTGCACCTGTAGCTATCATGTCAGAAAAGGGACAGTGTGGACAGGGAGCTTGGCACCTTTAATCTCTGTTTAGTTTTCTTTGTCAATTTATCTTCTTCAAATTAAAAAAAAATAAATTGATGATGTTGAATCATGTTTGAGGCCTTCAACTTTTGCTGCTTTTGCACTGTTTTTAAGAGTATCTGAAAACTTGTAGTCCCTATCAAGGACAATGTGTGACTGGAGGAATTAATGCTACCCAGGTGTGTGGGTTTCTGTCTTTGGGATTTGTTTTTTATAAGCCCTGCTGACCAAATATTGCAGTGTCATGTTTCCACATGAGTTTTTATCAGACTTTGGGATGTTCTGTGGTGTTGGACAGAAGGAAAGCTTTCCTGAGAAGTAACCTTTCCTGTTTCTTGTTTACTGGCAGATAAAGAATTAACTAAAACTAGGCAGCTCTGACCTTTTCTGAGGAGGGAGGGAATATTGCTGGAAGATATGTAGGGATCTTTTTTAGGGTGGTTTTGGGTTTTTTTTGTGGGCTTTACAATTTTAGTACTTCTCAAGCCTGTTAAATCCTAATGTAGAAGAGAGAAACCACAGTGTCTTTTTGTGGTTCTCTTCTCTTTGTGAATGTGGAGCTCCTAGTTGAATGGGGGAGATCTGGGACTCTTGGTCCAAAATGCCTGTTTGGTCTCTGAATATTTTGACCTCTGAATCTCTAAATTTGTCTTGCATTTATTTGCCAGAAGAATGCCTCTTGCATTTCTTATAGATATGATGGGTAAAGAAGAATGGCAATACCTTGCTTTCTGTCTTGTCCGCTGAGTTGCCGGTAGGTTGCTCGAAGCCGTACGACAGCAGGCACATTGGATTCATTTGTGCTGTTCCGGTGTGATGCCCCACTGAAGTGTTCAGCTGGAGCATGGGCTGTTCCTGGAACAGTTGTGAGGGAGCTGCCTGCTTGGCTCTGTCTAGAACTGAAGATATTTCTGGCCAAGGACCTCATGTAACAGTACAGAATTTCAGCATCACCTTCTATATTTATGTTTCTATCAGTGTTGTTTTAAATGGTTGCACAAATAAAGGGGCAAAAATACTGTTGTTCATAGGCAACATGGGTTGTTTCCTCTTGGATTGGGATCCAGTATTGAACTGGAACAACTGGTTTTGGCTGTGTATTTTGTATAGCTTGACACATGAGTTTAAGATAGATCAATGTTTTCTTAATATCAGCACGTGCAGCTCCCATCAAAGTGGTGGTTAATAGCACTGCTCAGCACACACAAGCTTTCTGTTTTCAGGTACATCATGTGTTTGCTGCCCTGCTGTGCAGTTTTAAAGTGCTCTTTCCTTCTGTGTAGCAAAGGAGAATCTACTGTGTTCAAGGCTCATATGGCGACTGTAAGAAGTGTCCATTTCTCCAGCGATGGCCAGTCCTTAGTGACAGCTTCTGATGACAAAACAGTCAAGGTGTGGGCGGTTCACAGACAGAAGTTCCTGTTCTCACTTAGTCAACACATAAACTGGGTTCGTTGTGCCAGGTAAGTGCAGCTTTCTAACAGGGAGGTGGGAGTTGGTCTCAAACCAGAGACCTGTGTATCATGGCTTTGTGTAACACATTTCTGTTCAGATGATTTAGGTGTGTTTAGTGACTGAAGAATATTTCTAATCTGCAGGGAGATCCCTTTGGATAATAGTTTTGTCTCCACTTTGTTTCTTCAGTGACCTCTGTCAGGCAGAGACTTTCCCGCTTAGTGGTTTGTTCTGTGCGTTGGTCTTACCTGGCACTGAGACATCTGTGTCTTGAAGCTGCTAGCAGAAGGCAGTGAGATATTTGTATTTTCAGCTTAGTTACTTGTCATGCAGCTAGTTAAAAATGGTCATCTGTGTTCCTCTCAAAATGCTCAAAGTGGTGTTATCATAAAGCAACGCCCCCCCCGCTCCATTTCACAGACTCCCAGACTGGTCCGAGGCAGAGACCTCTGGATATCATCCAGTCCAACCCCCTGCCAGAGGACGATTGCCTCAAGTGGGCCACACAGGACAGTGTCCAGGTGGGGTTTGAAAGTCTCCAGAGATGTAGACTCCACAACCTCTGGGCAGCCTGTTGCAGGGCTCTGACACCCTCCCAGTAAAGATGTTCCTCCTAAGCGTTAGGTGGAACTTCTTTATCTGAAGAGAGAGATTGGTTTGTCTTGTATATGAAATTTTGAGGTAGAAGCTTAGCATTTTCTTCTGAGGCACTGGAATGATTAAGCTTCTCCTGCTGCAGCTGTTACCTTGGGAGTAATTGTATTGCTGGAAGTGCTTGTGGCAAGGGTAAAGACTGTTTGGAATCATGGTAGTGAAATAACTTGAGATACACTTAGATTGGAACAAGTAGAACAGGAGTTCCCGAGTCAGACCTGAGACTTTCCTGAGGGTTATGTTATGTGCTTGTGGAATTGGGGATAATTGGCTTGCTTTTTTCTTTCCCCTCAACTAACAGTGATGGGAATTTAGACTCACTGATGCCAGTGTGACTCCTTGAAGAGTGAGTTGTGTTTACCTATGTACCTTCACAGATGGCCAAATCTAGTGTTCCCTGTATGTCGTTTGTTTGAGGGAATTTCCTAATTGCTGTAACTCTTATCTTAGGTTCTCTCCGGATGGACGATTGATAGTGTCAGCCGGCGATGATAAAACTGTCAAGCTCTGGGACAAAACCAGCAGAGAATGTATACACTCCTTCTGTGAGCACGGGGGGTAAGTACCTGCCATGCACCAGGACAGGCCTCTGCTTTCTGAAACAAAGAAGTCAGGTGAAGGTACCTTGGTTTTGTGGCTGCACTTAATGGTCTTTGTCCTGGCAATCATTTCTACCTCTTAAAAAAAAAAAACAAACAACCAAAAACCAAAGAAACCCCAACCAAAACCAAACCCCAAACAAACAAAAACCTCACACATTAGCACCTATTACAAAAGAAGCCAGCAGAGAATGAGATGCAAAAAGAGCTCCCAGAATTGCTTTGACCTTTTTATGACTTCTCCAGGTTAGAACTGTGAGGGTTATATTTTGATAACTGTCCAACACTTCAAGCTTTAGTTTTTTTATGCATATTTATTTTTTGAGATGCACAAATTTTTCTACCTATTTTAAGCTGTTGTATTTTCCTCTGAGTTAACTAAAAGAGCAAAAGTATACTGGCAGATTGGTACTTGAATGCTTTGTTTCATTCTTGAATTTTTGAATAACAAGGTTATTCCAAAACCCACTTTGTATTCAGAAAGAAGCTGTTGAATTAGAGATCTTTTTTTTTTTNNNAGAGATCTTTTTTTTTTTTTTTTTTCATGGAGAATATTGAGCCATGGCAACAGTTAATATGTTCAGAAACATAAAGACCTTGGAGAACTGAAATTGGCATATTCCTAATTTCTCACTGCATTGAATTTTTGAGTAGAGATTTGTGTTGTTACCAGGTAATATTCAATGATACCAAAACAAATTCAGGAAGCATTATTTTTCCCAGTGTTCCCAGTAGGCTGTTTGGACAAGCTATATTCTTGAAATACTTCTACTTCCTCACATTTCTTACAAGAATACTCAAAGGACAACTAATTTTGTCCAATTTCTCGTGTGGATTGGGTGAGGAGTTACAAGATGCCCTTCAGTGAAGGTTCTGCAGGTTTTACCATACTTGTGTACTCACAGTAAAAGTTGATTGCATACATGTCCAGAAAGTGATTTGGTCTTGGTTTGCTGCTTTCATAGTGTCATTGCACGCTTTCAGGTACAAATTCAGCAAGTTCTATCTTAAAATTTGTTAAGTGTAGTAGCAGAAAACTTGTTGCTCATTCTAGTACACACCACTGTAGAAATCTTGTTAATTTAATAAAGACATGTATTATGCAAACATTAAATGAACACTTGAGAATGGTGTTGTGACAGTCAGATCCATCAAATTCCAGGAGGCTTCTATCTCCAGCTCCTACATCTGTAATGCAAAATGTTGAAGTCTGTATGCTTAAATATAATCCTGCAGCCTACTTGAGCTATCAGCAAGGGCTTAGCAGAAATCCAGTGATACAAACTTTCAGTTTATCTCCTCACTTCCATAACGTTCAGTGTGTCATGATGTAGCTCCTCTTGAAAGCCCCTTTTGATCTTTGGCAGGAGCTGAGTGTAAACGGTTGGGTTTAACTGGGCTTGCAGGTTTGTGAATCACGTGGAGTTTCACCCCAGCGGTACGTGCATTGCTGCGGCTGGCACGGATAACACCGTGAAGCTCTGGGACGTCAGGATGAACAGACTGCTTCAGCATTATCAAGGCAAGTTAAGATCTCAGTCAAGTTGGATCTTTCCATGTTAATGATATGAATTGCTCTGAAATCCAAGGGCTACTTTTTCTCCATCACCTGCTGCTTTTCCAGAAAGGCAGTGGGTTTGGCCTGCCAGTGAAAGCCTATTTTTTTTTTTTTTTCCACCAAACCTCATCCTTTGAGTTAGCTCCAAAACTGATTCTCACATACTTGTGAGAAACACCTCTCTTCTGATTTCTCCTCCTCTGCCCTCCATCCAAAAGCCAAAAAAAACCAAAAACCCAAACAAACCATGGTCCTGGAACTGTTCCATGTCGCAGGTTTGTGATGCCACTTGGCTCATATTCACTGGTTTTGGGGTGATGTGCAGTAAAAGGGATGTTGCCTTTTGCCTCTGAAGAGGTCGATGGGAGTTGTCAGGTGCTTTCCAGAAAAGCAAAAGGTTAAGTTTGTCATCAGAAAAGTTTGGAAAAATTAACAAAAGAGGAAAACCGACAGACTAATTCTAGGCCATTATCCCCCTGCCTTCCCTTACCTTCCCATTACCTGTCCTTGTTAAACTGAATAGTGTTGCTGTTCAGCCAACTGTATAGGAGAAGGTTGCTTTCCTGTCCTTGCAGTCTTTGAACTTGATTGTCCTGTTTAGGCTCAAAAACTAATATATGCAAATCAGGGCTGCTCTTTCCTTCACTAGTATCAATTTTTAGGGCTGCTGCAGTATCTTATAATTCCATACATTTTCAAGCACTGTTTCCAGAACAGATAGCCTACTAAACTTGTTTGCTTTTCACAGACTACTTCTGGCATGTCAGTGAAGCAGATCAGAGATACAGGGCTGGAGTTTGGTGTATTCTTTCTGCTGTTCACACAGGGTACTGTCAGCTCCTGCTGTGATGTCCCCACAGTTGAATGAGGAGTAGTAAATTAGCTTAGAGTCAATTTCTGTTGACTTTGTAAATTAAGAGACAAGAAATGGATGGTTCATCCACATGAGATGGCTCATCCATGGATGATCCACGGAGATGATCTGAGGGCTGGAGCACCTCTGCTCTGGAGACAGGCTGAGAGAGTTGGGGCTGTTCAGCCTTGAGAAGAGAAGGCTCCAGGGAAATCTTACAGCTCCTTCCAGTCCCTGAAGGGGCTAAGAAAGATGGAGAGGGGCTGGTTACATGGGCAGGGAGGGTCAAGACAAGGGGGAATGGCTCTATATTTAAGGAAGGGAGGAGTTACCAGGGAGAAATTCTTCTCTGAGGGTGGTGAGCCCTGGCACAGTGTTCCCAGAGAAGCTGGGGCTGCCCATGGATCCCTGGCAGGGTTCAAGGCCAGGCTGGATGGAGCTTGGGGCACCTTGGGCTGCCCCGCCACGTGGCATGGGGTTGGAACTAGATGAGCTTTAAGGTCCCCTCCAACCCAAACCAGGCTGGGACTCTTAAATGCAGGGTTGTCCTCTCGAGCATGATCTCCCTGTGTAGTCAAGCCAGGTACTCTTTGAACTCTTTTTCAACTGTAAACCTGCCTGAGCTCCTTGAGCTCTCATATTATACAGTTTTTCTTCAGTTATTTTCTGGACTCTCACTCGCTCCCAGTTCTCTGATAGTTAACACAATCCAATGGAAATCAAACCTTTTGTCCAATATGCTGGTATTGAGCTGGCACAACTACAACAGTGAATGCTGAAGCATGGGTTGTTTTTTTATGTGTGTGTGTGTAATAAGTATTGTTAACTTGTTTCCAAGTTTTGATGTGGGCCAGGCCTTTCTGAAGCCTTGTTGCTAAAATAGGTACTGTGTTTAAGTACTGGAGCTGTGTCCGACTGTCCTTTAACCTCCTTTATCAGCTTTTCAGCAATGGCAAGATCTGCAGTGTGTTTTCAGCTACAGTATAAATTTGCTCAAAAATAACCTCTTCCTGCTTTTCACTTGCTGCTCTTAAATTGTCCAAGTCTAATGTGGCTTAGGTGCCAGATTTTCTTTTGTGTCTCAGAGTGATGTATTTCCCTGGTATCCCACCCTGACTGCATAACACTTCAGTCTGACACCCTTGTGACTGAAGCGATTGCTTCCTGCTTTGACTGTTATTTTTAGCAGCTACCATAGAAATCCTAATTGCATATGGAACTTTGGAATAGTCCTAAAATCCCAAGGATCCCCAAAGTGCAGTGGCAGTTGGATGTAGTCACATCACACACCTATAGCTGCATTTGCAACGTGGTCTGGAGATAAGTGTATTAAGTCTCGCTGCTTCTGGGCCAGCAGACCAGGTTTGAGACAGATCNTCAATGTAAAGCTTCCACTCCAGTCCCACTAGAGGGCAACTCTTCCCTCGGGACGTGCCTGGCTGCCTGGCTGCAGGGGCAGCCTGAGCCGCATCAAGGAGTTAACAGGTAAGTAGCCATGCTGCAGTCTCTTCAAGTTGAGTGGTTTTCTAAAAGTGAAGTCTTTTAGCAGCGATGCTCTTGCTGCCAGGACTAGTTCCAGCTGCAGCATTCACAAATGAAAGCTGGCAGCAGAGAGCAAACTGCTGAATCATTTGTGGTATGGGGGGTTTTATGGTTTTGTGGTGGTTTTTTATCAAAGTGTGCTCTGGTCACACTCTGCAGGAGAACAGACAGGTGATTTATTTGGTCCTCTGCTTGGTGCTGACATTTTTTTGTACAGCAGATCAGCCCCCTACAAAAATGGCCAGTGTTTATTGCCTGACACTTTTTTTCCATATTAAATTGGAGACGGGGTGGGAAGTGGGAAGTGAGACACCTCTGTTACAGGTCTGGAAACTAATGGTTTCTCTAATGGTTGGGGTTTTTTTAATTGCCGTTTAGAAAGAACAACTGGTACTTCAAATAGTTCATGCAGGTCTGGGTGGTGGTTATTTGTTTATTAGTGTCTGTGGCTGTGTCAAGTCCATCCTAACTTATTGAAGTTCTTGTAGTCACTGATTACAGAAGACTGACCTGGGACAGTTGTGTTCAGTCACACTCCGGGCTGGCACAACTCAATTTTAGTAATTAACCCCCAAGTGTAAGTCCCTGAAATGTCTGTGACTTTTCCAGGGCCTGGCTGGCAGAAGGGCAGGCTTGTAGCAGCAAGGAGAAGCCACCTTGCACTGCACTGGATTTATAGCTTATGACACAAAATAAAGTGAGGCTGCAGGATGTGTTGGCAAGTTTTTGGAGGTACTGTGAAGAGTCTTGTGGGAGGTATGAGAAGAAAGATGAAGTTTTCTCTGAGCTTATGACAGCCAAGAACTCCTTGGTGCCAGTGGCCATGACTGCTTACAGAGCCACAGTATGTGATTTCTTGCCATTGTGGAAAGGTTTTTTTATGGTAAAACTGGAAATACTTTATTCACTATCTGGAACTTGGGAAATATTTCACTGATGTTGTCTATTGCTGGTGTGATTCCTTTCAGGACTTGCCTTAGTTGACGACAAAATAACTTTTTATCTAGACACTAATGGGGTGAGGAATGTTACAAATTGCTTGGAATAAAAACTTCAAAGGATAAATCTATTTAGTGCACTTTCAGGAGGAAACCCCCATGTTGACTTTTTCTCCTTTAATATATACTCTAGTCAGGGCTGAGGGGTTGAGTAAGATGTAGCTTGTAGTAGAAGCAGTATTTTCCAACAAGAAAACTGTTCAGAAGTTACTTATGTTGAGATAAGGTTTTTTACTATGTGATTGTGTTGGGTTTTTTAATAGTCCAGGACAAGAGGAATTACCTTGAGCAAGGTTATTTTATGTTTCTGCTACAGATCCACATCTGCAAAAGATACTTGGTTCTAGTGTCTCCCAAATTGTATTGTAAGGGGTCTTTAACATGCAGCTTGGGTTTGAAATGCATGGTAGACTCTCAGGAAAATATAAATTTAGTTGTCGAGATCTATTAGTAGATTCAAGATAGTAGAACATTTGGAGAGCACGTATTATGATTAAGAATAATTGGGTGGTTAGAACCCTCTCCAAGCATAGTCTCCATATTCTGGGATGTCACATATGCTCAGAAAGCTGCTCATGCATTAAAGTACTGCATGTCTCAAAGCAATATGTTCAAGAGTCTGTTTCCTAAGAGTTTGGAGGGGGGGGGAAAGTCCTGTGTTGAGTAGATGTTTAATGTTACAGTGAGCTTAAAATTGGAGTTCAACTTTTATCCTGGAGCACTTTTTTTATGTCTTTTGAAAATAACTCTTTGGGCTTCACTGTCATGCAGGAGGGATTGTGCACTGGACATTCACACTCTTAATAGTTTGTCTGTTCATGCCTGTTTTAAATTTTTGGTGAGGGAAACTGGATGCCTCAAGGAATAATGCTTATATGGGATTGTCTTCAAGCTCCTGGCTCTTCTTTCCTAGTTTCCCTTAAACCCAACTTCAGCAAACCAGAAGACCCTATCCTGTGCCAGCTTTGAGATATTTTTCATCATCACTTCAGTCTTTTGCTTAATGTACCACATACACATTTTACTTCTGAACCACTCGGGAGTGAGAACAGCAGCTCCACAGCAGTGAAATATGTCTGTGTCCAGCGCCCTTGCAGACTCGTAAGGCTCGCTTGTGCATAGAGTTACATTTTGGGGCTACACTGGAAGCTTTTGTTGCCTTAAATTTCCCAGAATAATTGGCAAAGCTTCCTTTTTCCTTTCAATATAGGGCCTATTTTGCAAGAATTGAATACTGCCCTTGTTCTCTAATGCTTTAAAGAGTTATTGTGGAATGTTTTCCCGTGCTAGCTTTCCTGTTAAACTCTATAACACAAAATCGGAATGTACTTGTACTTTGTTTTATTCTCTTGTCTTGGGCTTGTGTAAACTGTTCTTGGTGATTATTATGTACGTTTTTTCCATCTTTAGTGCACAGTGCTGTGGTAAACAGTCTTTCCTTTCACCCTTCTGGAAACTATCTGGTTACTGCTTCCAATGATTCAACTCTTAAAATTCTGGACTTGCTAGAAGGAAGACTTCTGTATACTCTTCATGGTCATCAGGTGAGACAAAGCCTTTCCTACAGTAACATACAACCTCCCAACAAACCGAGCAAACCTGTGCTTGAGCCTTCGTTTTCTGTGGCTGAAAAGCTTTTGAAAGCTGCCTTGTGTAAAACGGGGGACAGTCATGGTCTCAAAGATTATGTGTAGTACTCTTTTAAAGGAAGGGACTATGGGGAGGGGAGGCAGGGATGGAGAGGATGAGACAGCAGGGCAGAAAGGGAGCTCCAGTGATGAGGGTGTAAGTCTCACACTGAAGGGACATAGTCCTGTGTCAGTCATGTGTCCTCTGTTCTGGAGCTCTGACCCCTCTAGAGCAGCACACATAGCCCTTGGCCCCCCTGGCACAGGTGTTGTGAACACAGGTCTCCCACAGGGGAATGGTGTTTGAGGACAGTAATGGTGGAACAGAGGAAATGTATTTTAGGGTACAGTTTGGGAACATGTTTCTGTTTTGTTGATGGACCAAATTAAATAACTCAGGGAGATAAATGCTGTGGTTATTTCACTGATTGGCCTGTTAAAAGTATGCTGCTGGATGTGTAGCTTGATACAGTAATTACACAAATGCTTGGAGCTTTCTTTTTAAATGTTAAATGAAAGCAGACTGGTTTCATTGTACTGCTGAGTGAGGCTCAAAGGCATGAAAAATCAGACCTGACTTAAAGGTTTCTTTTTCAAAGGGATGAAGGGACCAGAATTCTTAACCCACTTGCTTCTCTGTTAAGATGGGGATCATATCTTAAAGCATTGGAGCTAGCTGGGGAAAGTCACAGCCTGAAGCTGTTGAGGGTGGTGGGGATGATTCAGAGGAGTAATGGTAGCTGCTGAATGGATTCTTATGGGTTATGGCTTGCCCTAGAGACTCCTCTGTCTGGTGTCTGGGAAGGTCAGGTTTGTTCTGTAACTTCTCTTTAACTTTGTGGTGTTAAATCTTTTTGTAGAAAAACAAGACAATGTCATGCTTGAAGTTCTACTTGATGGGAAGCTATGATTACTTCTTACCAAAGGGTTCCAATGTTGAAAAGAGTGGGGGAAAGAGAATAAATGCTGACTATCCTAACACTTAAACCTCAGCTGTATAAAACTCTATGAATTTGAAACCTGGACTAAGGAGATACTCCTCTTGGGCTGCAAAGCTTCTGACTGATTTCAGTTTCAATTTAGTTGCATGTGTTAATTGGCCAAGGATATGTTTAGGAAGTAACTTTCTGGAAAGGGTAAGCATGGAGGGATGGTGGTTCTCTGCACCTCTTGCCCTTCCCTCAGGAAGGGTTGTGCTTGGTGAGTTATTGTTTGGAGAAGGCTGAACCTGCTTTCCGTTTTCCTCCCTTCTGAGCTGTAGGCTGTTCCTCTGAGGGCAGTGGCACAAAAAAAGTGTTTAGCTTTGCACTCTCATTCAAAGCTGATTATGGTGATTGGAGATCTTCAGAATCTGATGCTATAAAGTCCCTTCAGGCTGTGTGGTACCAAACCGAAGGCTTCTACAAAACTGTTGGTTTGTGAATCATCTGCTCAAAAGTAGAGGTAGAATCATAGAATGTGTTGGGACTTCTTAAAGGCCATCTAGTCCACTCCTCATGCAGTAAACAGGAACAGGACAGCAACCTGATCTTACTAGATCAGGTTGCTCAGAGCACCATCAAATTTGACTTTGAATGGCTCTAGGGATGGGGCCTCAACCACCTCTCTGGGCAATGTGTGAAGAATTTTTTTCCTAATACCCAACTTAAATCTCCCTCTTCTAGTTTGAAGCCATTACCATTGTGGAGTTGAAGCTCTGTAGTTTTTCCCACCACTGTTTCGGAGCAGTAAGGCAATGTCTTCCACTCTACATCTCACTGCCATTGGAAACTTTCACCTTAGCACAGCTGAAGGGGAGCTGCCATTGTGGGACTGCACCTCCTTCAGTTTGGAAACAAGTATAAAATGGACTGGTAGTACTTCCTGGTTATCTCTAAGGGTATTGCACTGAGATGGCTGTGGAACCAGTCCTGGCATGGCCCTGCCCAGCATTCCCTCTGCCAGTATGTGCTGTACTGCTGTGGGTTCTCTGATTTAAACATCTGATTTAAAACACACTTGTAGTGGGAGAGGTAGGTATGATAACTGATGCTTCATTCACAGCAGACAGCTGGCACTGACAACGGGCCCTGCTTTCATCAGAAGCTGCTGCAAGGAAGTCCTGCAATGGCTGCTTCTGTAGCCTGCTCATAGATCAACCCAGGCTACTTAATACCGAGGGGGCTGCTTCTTAATCCTTGTTCCTCAGTTCTCACTGATTTCTGCCAGTATCTATCTCCAAGCGGCTAAAAATGAAGTGAGTGTGGATTTTTTTGGTCATTAAGTAGATTTGCCTTGCGTAAGGGCTAGAGGTTAGTCACCAGATGAACAGCCTGTTCTGAAGACACTCTGGAGTTGAGACTTCATGGGGGTGAAGATGCTGGTTGAGACTTTTTTTCCTGCTCTGACAGCTGACTGCTGTTCTGCTGTTCTGGGAAGGCTGCATGTGAGTGGACACTTGAATGAAAAAAGGCTCCTGAAGATCCTTTAGGCATAACTTTGACGCAACTGCTGGAGTGCCAGGAATTTGTTAGCAGCTGGTTAGCTGTAGTTTACATAGGGAGGATTGCCAAGTTTACATTGCTGTCTCTAATTGTAATGTAGCTGGCCCCCTCGCAGCAGGAGGATTGTTAGAGACAGGAGTTTGCAGCTTGGAGCTGACATCTTGCAGCTGCAAAATACCATCCTGTGTTGAGCTGCTGTTTGAGTGCTGGAGGGCTTCAGGCTGTGGAGTACTCTTGCCTAATTCCATCCCGATGAGACACCCGCTCGGTATGTGGCTCCAGCGCTGGAACCGAATCACTGGGGGGGAACAGAATGTTTTGGGGCCTGTAAGTCACCTCCTGAGTGTTGCTATAGGACAGCAGGTACGTGTGTGGTGCTTGTCTGCCCTCCTGAGTGTTGCTAGAGGACAGCAGGTACATGTGTGGTGCTTGTCTGCCTTTTGGGCCGGGCTGGTTAGAGTGTTTCCAGTGACTTCCGTGGTGGGATGGAATGTCTTGGTAAATATCTACCAAGGGTCTGCATGGTTATGTGTATAAATAGGACAACAGAACACACAAGTTGTAATACTCCCAGAAACCTTGACTTGAACAATGAGGTAGCTGCACTCTTCCTACCTGGGTGGTGTAAGTGTGCTCTACTTTGCTGGCTGACTGAAGAGCAATGTCTACTGAGCAGGAGCACGGGAGACACATGTGCTCTTTTACTGTCAGCTGCCAGCTCTCCTGAGGTGGCATTAACATCAGTACAGGCCTAGCCCTCTCTAAAGGGTGTGAGGACATCTCAGGGCTGCACACAACTGGACCAGCAAAGGCAGAGAAGGGTTTGTTGCAAACAACAAGCAATTGATTTGAGGTTAGCCTTGCTGAGTAGCAAAAAGGAAACACACATGCACTATTCCTTGTTAGTTTGTTAAAGGATGACAAATATCTGTGCCTTTCATAACTTTTTCTTCTACCTCTTTAAGATTTGGATTTTTCTGTCTGGTGCTGCTTCTGCAGGAGATGTGCAGAATCCTGTACCAGACTGAAATAAGTGTGTGTTAACTTTGCCACCTGTCTTGCCCCTGACATTTCTTCTTATCTCTGTCTACTCTGAATTCAGCCTTATCCTGCTAAGTATCCTGCTGTTGTCTCTTGCCTTTTCTGGTAAGACTGAGTAGGTCTTCATGGCAGTGGGTTTCCTTGCTGCAAAGCTCATCATTGATCCTGAGACAGAGCCTTAGTGCTGCCACTGTACCAAAAGGTTTAATTCAAACTGCTCTTCACTGAAGTCTCTTCACTGCTTCCTCTGTTGATGAAACCAAGTGACACGTGAGAGACACGTGACATCCGGCCTCTTGTCTCAGGCCCACTCTGTTCTTTGGCACTCAGATGCATTTATCAAGAGTCTTACCTGCTCTTGGTGGTTTCCTAATGGTTTTAATCACTTACTCTTTGCATCTTTTGCTCCTTTACCCTTTGTCACTTAAATGTCTGTCTGTCATAGTGTGACTTGTCCTCTTCTGTGCTATGAAGTTGTGGAAAGCACTGTGAGCAGTGGGAATGACTGCTCTGTTCCCTGTTCTTTATTTATGCCTTGAACTGATGATCCCAGTGTATTGGTTGCTGTTAGATTTGCTTCACAGACCTTGTCACAATTTGTATTGCCTTTTTCACTTTGTAATAATTAATCTATTACCAGAGATTTTTTGACTGAAGGTACTGACTCATCTTCCCAGTTCTACATCTCCTTTTTGTGGGCAGGGGTAGAGAAAGCTGTCCTTCTAATTAACTCCTTGCATCCTCTAGATATGCTTTGCTCCAGTTCTTGGCACCTCCTTTAGTCTTGCCTGACTCTTCTCTGGTATGCATTAGTTTCTCCCAGGAAAAAAAGAATCTACTGGCATCCTTGACCCCACTTGTCTTTCCAGCTACCTTCCTCTCTGTCTCTCCTTTAATTGTGCAGACTGTGCATCATTAAACTACTCTCCTCTGGTGTATTCCTGGCCCCTCTCCAGCTTGGCTTTTGTTTCTTCTGTCATGCTGAAGCCAAAATGTTAGCTTTGTTCTGAGCTGAAGCTTGCAAGTCTGGCCTCTCTTGGCTTGAAGTGACTGTTGGTGTTGGCTCTGCTGTTCTTGAAATTGTGTGCTTTGTGTCTTCCAACTGCTCTGTGGAGGAGGAAATGGTGTTGAAGAGGGCTTTCTTTGTGACTGTCCTCTTATTTATAGGTAGTGCATATTGCTCTGCTGTCTGCAGGTAGGACTTTGCTCCAGGCATGTTTCCATTTCTCCAGACTGAACTCTTGGCCTTTCTCTTAATTATTTATTTTGGAGGGATCTCTTTTTAGCTCCAGATTTTGAAAGCTTTGTGTTCAGGAACACTATTCCTGTTGTCTCTTATACCTGTGTCAGTTGTTACTGATTCAATTAGCATCCTGCAGTCACTCCTTCAGTGCTGTCATCCGTGTCCTGCCTTCAGATCCCCCCTCTCTAGGTGATGACTGCACTCAAGCCATTTGGAATGGTTATGGCCACACAGCCTCGTGTGAGCTGATCAACCTGGGAATTGCTGGGGGAAGACAAGGAGGTGAATCCTTCTTGGGCAGGGGAGCAGAGTCGTGCATGTAACCTGTGTGACATGCCCTGTAACCTGTGTGACATGCCCTGTAACCTGTGTGACATGCCCTGCCTCACCCTTCTTGCCTACATAGGCACCTGGCAGTGGGTGTCACCTGCTGTTTCGGTTACCATGGCATGGCTACCGGACCTTGCCCGAGTCTCCTGCTGCACAGGACTGGGTTTAATCCTGTTCTCATTCCTCCTCTGTGGCTTTTGTTTGTTTCCAGTTGTGTGTCTAGTGTGCAAGTGATTTGTCTTTTAGAAGGCTCCTTGGTGCTTATTTCCACCCTGGTAGTACTTTTTCATGAGAGGAGAGTTGAATATTGTTTAGTGGCAGTGTTAGAATCTAAATCAGTATCTTGACTTGGAAGGGACCCTTCAGGATCATCGAGTTCAACTTCTGGACCTTGCTTATGTTTTCCACTTCTGAAAGGGGACGTGAGCTGGAGACCTGCGGGCTGTGTGTGAGGACAGGTCTATCGTTACACCGCTGCGAGGCAGTTCTGAGGAGAGCAGTTCTGAGGAGGGCAGTTCTGAGGAGAGCAGTTCTGAGGAGAGCAGTTCTGAGGAGAGCAGTTCTGAGGAGAGCAGTTCTCTTGGGTTTCACCTGTTTCTTTCTTGCTGGTCTCTGTCACTCCAGAGCTGCAGCAGGTGATGTGTCCATCCATATTTCTGAGTACAGCCTGTGATGTAATAACTATACTGGATGAGAGCTTGCTTTTACTTCCTGTACCTTTCTTGCCTCCCTCCCCTTGCTGAAAGCTTTAATTGCTTCTTCCCATCTCCTGGGTTCTTCCCATCTCCTGGGTTCTTGTTTTCAGTTTGGGAATGGCTTCTGCAGCATACAGCTCCTGGATTTACGTGTTGGAAACGGAGGTAAAGCTTGGGCTGCCGTCATCTTGTTCGAGCAGTGTTTGTACTCTACCTCTGTACTGCACATCTGTTCCACTCACTAGGATACATCTTATTTTTCTCTAATAGCATGTTGAATCCAACAGCTGCACATAAATCCTGGATTTCTGTAGATGTAGGATTTTCAACTGCTTTGTCTATAGGCATCCCTCTTCCTTCTGCTGAGGGAAGATTTGAGTTCTTCAGTCTCCAACCATATGCCTCTTGTCCAGGACCGCATCAGACATGTGTTGGATCTCTGCTGTGCTCACCTGGAACAAGTGGGAGTTAGGCTGTGTCTGTCCCTGCCAAGTGTAGCTTTTTATTTTTGTTTTGTGTGTTTATATTAAATTGTGAGAGTATTTGGCAAACTATTATTTCTGTGTTGCTATAGCAAACCCGTTCTATCCAGGAGGAGTGCTGTTAAAGTGCATGTAGCAAAAATACTTTTCACTCCTGTATAAACAAATCTGTAGAGATGTTGTGTCTATATGCTTGTTTGTTCTTCTTTCAATTTATAAAGGCACATTCAGTCTTTAATACCACTTTCTATTTTGGGAGGAATATGCTCTGCTGAACTACTTTATTTTTTTTTTCTTCCCTTCAGCATGCCCTGACTTTGGAGTCAGTTCATTGCCTGTTTTTATGTGACTTGTACTGTGCTAAACTATGCCTAAATAAACTAAAATGTTTAAAATGATAAAAACAATTTTGTGAAACACTGCTCCTCTCCAGTATTCCTCACTTGTGCTTGTTCCTGAACACTTTGTCTTAATGTCTTATAAGTGTGTTTGCTGCCTTCCCAACTCTGGCAGGTTTCTTACAGAGTGCGACTTCTGTACCTCAGCTCTGTTATCTTTGAGCAGTACTCACAAGCTTTCTGAATGTATACTTGTTTCTGTGCTTTCTTACTGCTTTTTTGTCTCTTACAGATTTTTCTTTTAATTTTTTTTTT
>VXBZ01008625.1:319464-329731 GCA_013399135.1 Heliornis fulica
CCACTCCCAGCAGTGTGGTTGGAGAGCTGTGCTGCTGGGAAGGGTGGGTGGGAGTGGAAGGCAGAAGCTTTGTCTCTGCTGATTGGCAGTGTCTCTTGATTTGAAATATCTGCACTATTTAATGCTGTGTTAGTTGAACACATTTAATTGCAGTAATGGCTGTGTGTGCATGTTGAAACTGCTGCTACTAGATTGTTTCTGGCAAGACTTCTCACCTGAGATATGGTGATTAGAAGGCATCAAAACTTGAAATCGCTGCAGGTGAAATGGAAATATGGAAATCCCTTGATCTGGTTTAAGGAAGCTAAAGCTCTTCACTCTGGCAGCCACTGCATCACTCAGGTTTTGTGGGAATAACCATGTTCCAGCCTATTTGTAAGCACACTGGTCTGTAGGGGACAGGTTGCAGTGAGTTGGGTGCTTGTACATAGTGCCATCACGGGTACTTGTTTGCCTTGAGGATGAGCTTGCTTCTACAAAAGAGAGAAACACTGGAAGCCAGAAACAAATGGAGTGAGACTTTCATGAAAGCCTATTGGGAAGACATGAACTCCCAGCTAGAATAATAATCAGGTCTTGTAACTTCATGCAGGGTGAGAAGCTTCTTACTTGCCTTCAGAGATACGTGGTCTTACTTGAAAAAGGATAAACTCTCCTTCTGTCAGGAGCAGAGTCTTCTAGTTGTTTTGTGGCTCTTGTGGTTTGTTGTTTTGGTTGGTTGGTTTTGTTTCTTCTCATCCTGTCACTAGTTCAGCTTGCTTTTTCCCAGCACACTTAGAATGCGTTGGGTTGGTAGGGAGCTCAAAGATCATCTAGTTCCAACCCCCTGCCATGGGCAGGGACACCTTCACTAGCCCCTGGTTGCCCAAAGCCCACTCTAACCTGGCTTTGAACACTTCCAGGGATGGGGCTTCCACAACCCCTCTGGGCACCCTGTGCCAGGGCCTCACCAACCTCAGAGTAAAGAATTTCTTCCTAATGTCTAAGCTAACCCTCCCCTCTTTCAGCTTGAAGCCATTGCCCCTCATCCTGTCCCTGCACTCCCTGGGGAACAGCCCCTCTCCCACTTCCCTGTAGGACCCCTTTCAGTACTGGTGGGCCCACTTGGCCATAGGCAGCCTTTGGAAGTGCTTGTTCCTGTCTCTTCCAGCTTCAGGTTGGACAAGAACTCAGGCTCAGACGTTCTGCAGGGTAACGTGTCCAGGGGCTGACATACAGCTTCTCTGTGGAGGAGCTCTGCTGTATGTTCTAAACAGAACAGTTTGTTGTGCCTGTGCTCGAGTTCCTGTCTCTGTTTAACTGCAGCTCTGTGTCTGCCCTGTCCTCCCCTGCGAGTCCCCTGTGCTGCCCGAAGGCCGGAGCCACCAGCATGGACACGCCGGGTGAGGGGTGAGGGGTGTGCTCGCGCTCCGGCAGCGCTTTGCAGCCAGCCCCTCACCGCCTCTCACCCGGCTCTTGTAAGAGCAAGGCTTCCTCAGAATGCAAGTGCTTGTGCTCTGTAAATGATCCTGGAGCATTAACAGTGGCATCTATTCTGCAAAACTGCTGAGAGGAAAGTTTAAGTAGTTTGATTTTTCAGTTAAAATCAGGTGGCTGACACAAACGTTCACAGGTCACTAGGCTGTAGCTCAGAAATGGCATCGATGGTGGTGTAAGGATTCTCCCCTGCCTCTGCAGGTACCTGTTTGGTTTGAAGCCTCTATCACTCTTTGGCTGCAGGGCCCATGTGTAAAGGATTGTGAAGCAATGTTTCTGTCTTGTGCCTGACGCCTTTGGGTGCTCCTGCCCTATTGAGTTTGTCCTGCTCGTTCCTGTCCCAAGACAGTAGCTGCCTCCTGCAAAGCTAGCACTAGAGAATATGGTAAATAGAAGCTAATGGACAACTGCAGAATATCCTGACCTGCTCCTCGGGTAGCCTTGGCTTTTCATTCCTCTTCTGCAGAAAACCTTTGTGGCTTCACAACTGACAAGTCTCAGAGAAACCAAGTCACTGGCTTCTGCTTTTAATACTGAATCTGACACCTTCAGTTATTCTGCTGGTGTGAATTTCTTGACTTCAAATGCTTCTAGCCTTGGCTAAGCTTATTGGTGCTAATTAATTGCTTTGGTTGATAGCTGGTGGAGCACACTTTTGGGGTTATGGCATGGTGCAAGAGCTTTAAGCCTTGGGTCTTCTGCAGTGAGAAGTCTGTATGGAGTATCCTGGAAGCTTGTAGGAGATCATGTGGTGACTGTATATAAAAAAACCCCCAAACCACCACAACCAAAAAAATCCCCAAAACCCCCACACCTTAACCCCCCCAAAACAAAGCAAACAAAGAAATGAGTGGCAAACTAATGCAACTGAGCTCCCTCCCTTTTCCTTCAGACAGAACTGACTCTTCCACTTATTGCTGTACGTATTTGTAAAGCAAAGCTGTTGGGAAAGCATGTGGAGGAAGGATTTAGTATTTTCCATGGTGAATGTGGTGCACACCTTGGTCTGTGAGACTTGCTGTCCTGTCATGTCAGTATCCTGAAGATTTGGGGTAATGTTTGAGGTGCTGTCCCTTGGAGTTCCATGATTATATCATAATTTTGGCTCGGTGTGTTTTCCTTTTGTGGTTTTAGTATCTCTGGTGTGAGGAGGAGTTTGAGAAGTGCAGATTCTGAAGGCTTGGCAACTGAAGCCCAAAAGGTGGATGTGGTTTATGAATTGTGAATGCTTAGAGTTGTCAGTCATAGGGATATCCTGCATCTAACAATCTTTTTCAACATGTCTTTTGATGCTGCCCTGTGTGGACCTGCCATTGAACTTCCTTTTCCACTTTAAACCTGTCGATCAGGTGATGAACTGAAGATGGCATTTAACAAAACTGAGAAACAGTTTCACCACTTCTAATAAATGAGCAGGAGTTTTAGAAACTTCTAAAGGGAAGAGAGAATGGCTGAGAGGGAACAGGAAGAGCCTGAGTCTGGCTTGTTTGAACACTTGGTTTGTTCCTGTCTTAATGCCATGGATATTAAAAAATTGGTGTCTTAAACTGGGAACAAAAATAGGGAAAATGGTGAATGTGTGCCAGTGAGCTTAATGTGTTAATTACAGCCCATTCAGCTGACAGGTAAGAGCTTTTTAAATTTTTACTTTAAACTACTGATTTCAAATGAGAAATACTTTGTAAGGTTGTAATGAATTGAGCTCTCTAACTCTTTGTTTTATTTCATATTTCTTTTTTTATTTTTATTTTAATCTCTTTGCAGGGCCCAGCTACCTGTGTAGCGTTTTCAAGAGCTGGGGACTTATTTGCCTCTGGAGGTTCTGATGAACAGGTATCTGACTACTTTAATTTGACAGTTCTGCTTTGTTGTTGCTGTTTCCTTGGCATCTTGCCTTTTTCAAAGAATAAACTTCACTATTCCCTGGTGGTGCTATCCTCCCACAGATCTGACCTCTCAGTATTATTTGAGACACCATGGCTAAGCCATCTCCAGGGACTGAGGTCAGATGGTTTTAAGTCTGATTGAATTTGACTGTTAGCTACAGGCTTCTTTGTAATGGGAGTCTAGCACAAAGCTGTGCTGGTGCTGTGGTCATAGAGCTTCTTGGGTCAGAGTTGGGCTTTTCTGACCTAGACATGTGCATTAGGATTGTGAGCCTGGGTGTCTTTTGAAGGAGTTTTGTGGATGAAGCAGGTATGGGGCAGGAAGGGAGATACTTTCCTTTTACCTCCAATTCTGAGATGTAATCCACATTTCCTCTGGGTTTTGTTTTCTCTTGTCAATGGAAGAAAGCAAAACTGTACCCAGTGTGTCTGGAGCTTGCTGAAATGGCTTGCTAGGTTCTCCATGCAATGTGTTTTGCAGTCATATACTACTGAGGAGGAATGTAATCCCAGGGTTGTAGCTCATGACACTTTCATGAGCTGCTACATTTCAACCCTTATAAATTTGCTGAGATAAACAGTATAACTTCTCATCTTGTCTTGAGACCTCTTTTTATTTAAGGCTTTAAAACTGGCTGTTTTGGAGAGATACATCCAGTTCTTTGTCTCACTACACTGAGGTCACTAGATTAAGGTGTGTATTTGCAATGCTTGTCTAGCACAAGAAATAAACATGTCTTTTAGCTGTTCCTCTTTTCCCTAAAAGCACTGATGTAGCTGGAAGTTGTGGTTGTATAGCAATTCATTATTACTGATGTTCTGTTTGAAAATTTAAGAAGCTTTGTCTTCAGTTTCTAGGATATCCAAGGAGTTGACTTTGTTTAGTTTTTAGCTTAAGTGGATATATTGGTCTAGATTTCTCCATTGTCCAAAGTAGATTCCTTCAAAAGGCTTTTGCTCTATCAGCTGCCTGTCTTTTCCCTGGTTAGGGTTTCTGTAAGCAGAGTAACACTCCTTGCAGAGAATCACCTGGTATTGCTCATCCGAAACACGAGACACCAGCAGCTGTGCCTCCCCAGAAAGGCACTTTGTAGAGGCACCTTTATTGTGAGGGGGGGGGTGTGTGTCACATAACTGACTTCTGCAGCAGCACTTCTCTTGGTAGCTCAAGGTTTTGTGTTCCTCTGTGTGTGTTGGGAAGGGTGGCTGTTGGCTTTACTATCCTTAGCTGCCATGAAGGAACCACTTCTCTCCTCTTGAGTTTGTGTCTGAAAATGCAGCTAGCACTTCCTTTTGTGTGTGGAGAAAGAACTTCAACATATGTATTAAAACAGTGTTAGTCTTAAACTGCTAGTTGTGTGTATGCACAGAGCTTTCTCACTGGTCCTCATTGAATACTAACCTGTCCAAGCAAAGAATGTTTTTGTGGTGTAATTTAGACATGGCCAAGAAGGCCAACAGCATCCTGGCCTGTATGGTGTGGTGAGTAGAACCACAGGGAGGTCACTGTCCCCCTGTACTCAGGGCTGGTGAGGCCCCACCTCGAGTGCTGTGCTCAGGATCGGGCCCCACCCTACAGAGCAGCCCTGCGGTGCTGGAGCATGTCCAGAGAAGGGCCACGAGGCTGGGGAGCAAAGTGTGCTGAGGAGCGGCTGAGGGAACTGGGGTTGTTCAGGCCGGAGAAGAGCAGGTTTAGAGGTGGCCTAGTTGCTCTCTGCACCTCCCTGCAAGGCTGTGGAGAGGTGGGGACTGACCTGTTCTCCCTAGTGACAAGTGGGAGGACAGGAGGAGATGGCATCAAGTTATGGCAGGGGAGGTTTCGTTTGGGAATTAGNCCCCCCCTTCAAGAAAAACCCCCAACCAACTTACTGAAATGCAAACAGCTGGCTGTATGAGCACCTGCAGTCAGGTGCTGCACTGAAAACACTAATGTTTCCAATAACAAGGTGAGCTGGATTTGTAGCTGTCTTTCAAGCTTCTGAAATAGCTGATTGATTACTCTTGGTTGGTTTTGGTTTTTTTTTTTTTTAGACTTAGAGCCATGGATTTGCTCCTGATATGATGAAGTGGTTTGTGTTAGAGACCTCTCTTTGCTTCTGAAGTAAATAATGCAATTCTTGAGAGAGGATGTCTGTAAATGGGATTTAATTTTAGTGTTTAGCAGATAAACTAACTTAAGATCTCTAATGATAATTTCAAAGTGCTAACTCCCTTTCCTGTGGATGAATCTTATAATCAACCAGTGACTAACTGTTTGGAGTGTGGCTGATAAGTCCTATAATGCTAAAGCATGATAGTTTAATATATTTTTTTATGGTTTTAATGGTGTATTCATGTTGCTTTGATATTCTCTAGGTAGCTCTAGTTTCATGATGTTCCTGACCCAACAAATGTTGGAAGTAGTCACTTGTAGCTATACCATGTCTGTAGTCAGTAGCATATTTGCAAATAACCTCATTAAGAAAGTTCTGCCACTGATTAAATTAGGCAAGCTCTGGTGTTTATCTGCTGACTCCTGCTGTGTTGACAAAATTGACTTTTAAGCAAACATAGATGGAAAAATCTAAGAGAAACTTTCTTCTGCAGGTGATGGTGTGGAAGACTAACTTCGATGCAGCAGATTATGGTGACGTACTGAAAACACAGAAATCTGGCACCTGTGTGGATGAGACCCATCATGCTCTGGTAGGTCAGAGTACAGAAACAGCATAGAAATTTGATTTTGAATCAGTCTTGTTTGTTTTGTTTCTGTGTACTTTATAGGAGAACGATGCATAATAATTTTTAAAGGGAAACAAATTTAGTGTGTATATATATACTTTTTTAACAGTGTTTAAAGATGTGTGATAAGCTTGGATGATAATCCCTAAAAAAGCACAGATATGAGTAATAGCTAGAAGTCAGTTTTGCTAGCTGATATGAATCCTTTAGGCTGGCATCAGTCCTGAAAATAGAAGATGTTCGTTGTATCTTTTGTCTTTGCTGTGTGTCAGTGAAAAAAAATTTCTCCAACCTCACACATGAGAAATAAGTGATGCATTATACTGGAGCTTCTTTCCTAGATACTTGGAAGCATCAGTTCATCTTGTTGCCTGAACCATGTGTTAAGAGACACCTCAATTCTGACTATACATAGTGGATAAATACACAGAGTAATTCGGTATGATATGCTGATAGAGGTGTAGCAGTGGTGTGGATGTCATGGCTGGTATGAGAGTAACTCTTCAAAGTTACTGTCCATATGAATCAGAAGTTTTGCACATGGTGATGCCTCTCTTGAACTTTTGTCAACCTTTGGATAGCTTTGATACACTTGAGTATATCTACAGGATTCTGAAATATGCTATTACCATGGCTGTGTTTTGGTGCATCCTCATCTTATTCAACATGAGCTGTAAGCTAAAAAGCTGGTTTTGAACTGTGGGATATGTATGTGTGGCATTGCCTTGGCTGAAAGGTAAGCTTCTGGCTAGGGTCTGAGGCTCTGGCAGTGCCTTCAGTCTTATGAACTTAACTCTTTTTTACTGAGCTACTACACTTATGTTCTCTTATATTAAATGAAAATGCTGCTATATTTTACTTCAGTGCTGGAGGTGTTGGTGTAGCAGTAGTATTTGTAACGGACAAGGTCTGAGTCTGCAGCTCTAACCTGATACGTTACTGCATGATGTGCTCTGTAAAGAAAGCAAACACAGCCAGAGGATATTAGTGCCAGGTGACTGGGAGAGGATGGTAGGAAGCAATCACAGACAGAGGGAGAAGGTTCAAGTGTTTATTAATCCTTGCCTGGTTTTGGCTAAAACTGACTCTTCCTCCTCTCCTGTGTGTGAACTCTGAAGCTCTGTGGGCTATGAGACTGGCAGTCTAATGACCTCTTTGATTATCAGCCTGTTGAAATGGAATAACTCCGAATTTTCTGCTTTTAATACTACACTATAGCTTAACTATTCTGGGCTGAAAGTACAGCAGACACTAAGAAAGCTTTTATGGGGAAAAGAATACCATTTTGGGTTTATAACATTCCAAGGAGTGGCTTAGTGTAGACAGGGTGTCTGCTAATGGGTTACTCCAGCACTGCTTAACCTGTCTGCACTACTGTGGTGTGGCTGCTTTTACAGAAACAGTGATGTCTGTACCTCTCTGCAAAGAGCTCACACACCTCATGAGATAGGAAATGCAAAAACTCATTGGTACTGCAATGTCAGTGTGTAATATTAATACAGTTAGAATTGCTGGAGCATTACATGCCTACTAACCTAAAAAAGTGAGGAGGGGAAGAAATCAGTGTGGTCTGAGAGATTGTTTTCTGAATACCGTAGGTTAGGCTTAAATTTAAACTTGATATAGGTGAAAAGAAGCTGATATATCTGAAATTGCCTTGGTTTGTTACTTTTAAGTAAGAAGTTTAACCTGAGCGTGGAGAGCTTGGCTCCATAGTAACTAGTCCATTCATGGCAGCCTATTCTTTCCTTTCAAGTGAGGTTAATGGCTTGTATCTTTCAGAAGTGTATCATGTTGGGCTCTTAAAGAGCACTCACTGCCACAGCTTGAAGACTTCAATGACACCATATATTCAGTTCTTGCTTGTTTCAAGCAAAATGGTTGTGGTTTGGTTTTTTGGTTTTTTTTAATAATGAAGTACTTATTTTGGTGCATTTTATGTAGTTGATCTGTTACTTTTCCCATCAGCCTCAGGCTGGAAGCCGTCACCTGTGGGTCTTGATTTGATGCTGAAGTCACCTTTACCTTTGATGAGAAGTGCAGCTGTCTCCTCTTCACTGCTGTGTTAGTGTGTTGGGATTCTGCTGCTTGAATAATGGCTGAGATTTTTGCTGATGTTTTAGGACATAACTACATTAAATACAGGCACATAGGCTGCCACTTGGTTCCAGTACCCTCTGAAAACCACAGGAATGCTGTTCTTCACACACCTTGAATCTGTTTCCACCCTTTACTTAAGGCAGAATACATTTCCAAGAGAACTTATGCTCTCATATAGCTTTATTTTTCTTTTGGTAAGCACTGTGAAAGCAGAAATACTAATCAAAAGAGCACTGGGTTGAGAGATGTGTAAGAACAATCAGTTAAGTATTTGGCCTCTCCTGGGGGAAGAGTCAGACTACCATGAAAGTGCTAAGAAAGAGTAACTGAACACAGACATCAAAACTAGTTTGTCATCAAGGTGAATGGGAAGAAAAAGGAATCTTAAATAACCTGTGGGATAAGAAGCCTGAAACACTGTCAAAGTTGGTGAGCTTGAAAACAAATGTGCTCCAAAATAACTTTCCCTTCCATAGGCAGAGGGAGCCTGGAGCCTTTAAAGGTGCTGGTTTCTCAGGCGGTTTGTTGAAATTCATCATGAATGGGGCTTGTTTGCAGCAGGAGGCACAAACTTCAAAGCTGTTCTGCCCACCTGCTTGTGTTGTCAGTAAATAGACAGTGCTTGGGAGATGTAGCTTGCTTTGAAAGTGAAAGTGCTGTGTGCAAGGAAGGACTAATGCAGATGAAAGAGTCTCGTGATGAGCAGGAGTGGCGGGGGTAGGGGGTAGAAGTGCAGACGTGAAGGTGTGATTGAAAGCCGTCAGATGTGAATTCTGAGCGTCACCTGAAGTTGATGTGAGACTTTCAGTCTTAAATGGGAAGCACGGGTGCTCTGAAACAAATGCTTACTCCTAAAGAAGTTAATGATTGTGGTGATTTGAGTGGTGCAGCTGCCTTGAAAACTGAATTTGGGGCAAGCATGTGTGCTGTGTGAAGCTGGTGGGAGAAAGGAGGTCTTACAGTCCTGTGTCCTGGTCCTCTAAGTGTTTGTCTTCTGCTTTGATCTAGAATCTGAGTGGTGAGGGTCAATTCATGCTGTAAGCTGCATTGAGTATTGAGTGGCAAGGACCTCTTTGTTTTTAGGTATGGATTTTGCATGTGATTTCATAAATATGGACTCTTATGCTTGTCCTGGGGGCAGTAACTCTAAGTATAAGGGTCTCTCTGTATGAAGAGCTGTGAGGGTTAAGACCAAAGGACCTGATACGTTGTGAAAGAGTTCATGATACAACTTGTTCTCTCCAGAGGGCAGATAATGTATTCTGTTCTGGACTTTGAAGTGTTTTGCTTTGTGTTTTTTCCAAAATACAAGGGAAACTTCATCTATGTGGTTACAGCTGACAAGAGTATTTGAGAGCACTAGCAGATCAGTCGCATAACGAAACAATTCTTGACTAATGCCAAGACAACTATGTATGGTCAAGTGTTACGAGCAAATGCTGAGCAGATGATGTCACACAAACAGTTAGAGAGCACTTTGGTGCTTAGATAAACTTCTACACTGAAAATCATGAACAAAAACTTTGTAGGACAAGCTCAGTTGGCTGACAGTTTTTCCATGTGTTACTATGGTTTTCTAAAGAAAAATTACTTTTAAAAGATGTCTGTGTTGCAGAATGTCAGAGGCAAAGCTATCTTGAGCAGCAGGGGTGAGAGCTTCAGGTGTCCAGAAGGCAGTGACAGTGAAGGCCCTAAGGTTGTGTGTTGCCTGGTTTGTCTCAGCCTACAGGTGTCCTGGTAAGAGAAATAATAGGCATGGCAGCACACAAGCTTTGTGGGTGATGGGGAAATGTGGCTCTTCACAGAGTCACAGAATCACAGGGGTTGGAAGAGACCTCCAGAGATCAAGTCCAACCCCTCTGCCAGAGCAGGTTCCCTGGAGCAGGTCACAGAGGTTGGCATCCAGATGGGTCTGGAATATCTCCAGAGAAGGAGACTCCACACCCCCACTGGGCAGCCTGTCCCAGGGCTCCCTCACCATGAATAAGCTCTTTCTCACATCTGTGTGGAACCTCCTGTGGTCCAGCTTGTGGCCATTGTCCCTTGTCCTGTCCCCACAGGCCACTGAGAAGAGGTTGCCCATC